>JAGFNQ010004997.1:247228-370667 GCA_024364735.1 Boesenbergia rotunda
TTAGGTATATTCTGCACTTAGGGTTAGTAGCACACAGCGGAAGCAAATACAAAGCAGAGTAATGCAGAAACTAAACCCTAGTCTAAGCACATTCACAAAACGCTAACAAAGAGGATTTACAAGGTTCGGGGATAACTTGCCCCTACTCCTTGGCGTGCCCGTGAGGTGGGCGATCCCTTGATCGTCGGTAGATCAAGCCCCGAAAAATCCAGATAGAATGCAACCTCCTTCTCGGTGGAGTAATCTCTCCACAGCGTTTCAAGATGAATGAAATATTAAGTACAGGAAACACAAGAAGGAATCTTACTGAGCACTAACAACCGCAAGAACACAAGCGAACTCCTCACCGAGCTCCAATCAGCACAGATCTCATGCAAGAACTCCCTTCTTCGTGTCTTCTTGTTGATGGACTCGCTAAGCTCCTTGTTTCTTTCCAAGTGCTCAAGTAACAGAAGGTTGCTTCAGATTCACAGTTGCTTGCTCAAGAGATGGATCAAAGTTGTCGCAAGATCACTGATGTTGTAGCCAAAACCAAGAGATCTCTCTCCCTTCTCCACTTCTCAATACTTTTTAAGCATCTGGCTTCTCCAGCTCACATCGCCAGCCACCAGACGCTCTACTGCAGCTCACCAGTTGCTCAGCTGCAACTGTCCACCTACCACTGAGCTCTCTCCTGGACTCCCTGAGCTTCCCTCAGCCAAGCCCCAGTCAGCAGGTCCAGCAGTGCCAGCATCCGTTGCAACCTGAGATGGAAAATGGACAAACCTGCTCCAAGGAAAGACTCCCATTGACCCTCCTTGAGTGTTTGAATTCATCCCTGTCATCTGCACACTAAATCAGATCATAAGCACAACAAATCAAGCAGAGGATCAAATATCAGAAGACTCTGAACAAGTATTGGTAGCGTATCAGTAGTAATCAGAACAAGATCAGAGCTCTGACAGCGCTTTTGAATTAAAGCTGTCAGCTGCTGATCGGTCACCGGACCGATCAGAGGGACTCCTGATCGGTCTATGGGTTCAGACCAATCAGGCTCCAATCTGATCGGTCCCCAACATGTAATCAGAAATCGTGACTTCTCTGGGATCGATCACCAGACCGTTCTCAAATCGTGGATCGGTCACCAGACCGATCCACCCCTTTGCAGGGTGATTTCCCAGCTTCGCAGTCCAAACCTCCTGATCGGTCCCCAGACCGATCAGGGTGTGGCCTGATCGGACTGGTGACCGATCAGGCCACCCTCCGACCGATCAGGCTCTAACCTGATTGGTTATAGTGAGAAGTCCGCGACGTTTGATCGTTCACCAGAACGATCTGAACAGTATCTCTGATCGGTCACCAAACTGATCAGGAGCCAAGCAGTAAGGTTCCCAAACTCACTGTATGCTCCCTGATCGGTCACCAGACCGATCAGGAGCCAAGCAGTAAGTGAACTGTATGCTCCCTGATCGGTCACCAGACCGATCAGGAGCCGAGCAGTAAGCCAACAAGGTCACTGTGTGCTCCCCGGTTACCAGACCGATCAGTCATCGCTGGATCGGTCACCAGACCGATCCACGAGGGAACACCGTGCCAACTTCCCTGATCGGTCACCAGACCGATCCAGGCAAGGCTGAATCCACTCAAAGTCACGAGAACAAGTCTCCAACCCTTCTCTGACTCGTGCTTGGTCCCCCGGACCAAGACTCCATGCCCAGTCCCACTCACAAGGACTTCAACCTAGCCCTCCAAGCTAGGACCTGACCCTCCAAGCCAGGATTTCATCCACCTAGCCCTCTAGGCTAGGACTTGACCCTCCAAGCCAGGATTTCATCCACCTAGCCCTCCAGGCTAGGACCTGACCCTCCAAGCCAGGATTTCATCCACCTAGTCCTCCAGGCTAGGACTTGACCCTCCAAGCCAGGACTTTTCACACCTAACCCTCCAGGTTAGGACTTTTCACACCTAGCCCTCCAAGCTAGGACTTTTCACACCTATCCCTCCAAGTTAGGACTTTTCACACCTAACCCTCCAAGTTAGGACTTTTCACACCTGATTTGTTTATTTCAACTCTATTTGCTAACTTCAGTTTATAGTGTTGCTTTCAGCATCGTTTTCAATCCATCAGCTTACCTTGATTGCGTGCCAGATTGATGAACTTTTGCACTTGGTATCAATAGAAACCTTGGCTTTGATTGGTGCTAAGTTAATTACAACTTGTAGTGTGTTTTGGAGCTTGAAAACATCTAGTATTGCATTTGGCCATTTCTGAACCTTCCCTTGCATTTGCTTGCTATCATTAAAATTGCATCGAGTTTGTGTTGATGTGTTTGTAGTTTAATTTCTGAATTTAATAGTTAGCAATTGTATTAAATTGTTTGTTTCCAAAAATTGCCATCACTGCCTTCATTCCATGGCTTGGCATTTGTTTTACACTCAAAATCAGATTCATTTTCCAGAAATTGGGTAAGTGTTTTTAGTTGATTGAATTGGCTATTGATTGAGTTATAACTTGCTATCACTTGTTTAGCTTATTAGCTAAGTTTCCTCCATTTTCATTGCATTTCCAATTCTATTTGAAACCAAATCCAATTCACGTTCGAAACCCAAAATTCACAAACGACACATAAATACAAGCTCGAATCAAACACAATCTCAACTAGTCCCCAGGAAAAATACGACCTGTGGCCCCTTTACTACGTTTTCATATTTTGATTGCAAAAAGGGTTTCCAGCATTTATAAATATCTAAATTTGAGATCCACTTTCGTGACAATCTATATTGGGTCCATCACGTAGCAGCTTGAAGAAGGCATCTTCCTTTATTCCACAAATTTGCTACAAGGCAGCAAAAAGACACAAAAGGATACACAGGATATAATGCAACTCTTACCGGGACCAGAAGGGTCAGAGACAACTTCTCGGCCCGGTCCTCCCTAGCCTTTAGTCCCTCTCACTCTGTGCACGACCCCCTCCTTCAACTAGCCTTCAAGGCCCCTTGAGTTCTTTCGGGAATCTATCCTGACTTCCCCGCTATAGCATCGCCGGGACACCAGCTAGTCTCCTTTGACTTCAACCACTCGATCACCTACGGGGAATTTTATCTTCTGGTGGTAGACAGAGACCATCGCCTGAAAAACACTGAGCGCCGGCCGACCCAGGATGGCGTTGTAGGAGGAGGGAGTGTCCACAATCAGGAAGGGAGTCCTCCTGGTCCTTTCCAGCGTATCGCTGCCCAGCGAGAGTGATAGGGTGATTTGCCCTATCGGCTGCACTCGATACCCCATGAAACCGAACAGTGGGGTCGAGACCGGGAGTAGTTCATCCTCGTCGATTTGCATCTGGTCCAAACCTGCCTTGTATAGGATGTTCACGGAACTCCCAGTGTTCACAAAGATGCGCTTGACTTCGTAGTTAGCAATACGATCTATGATCACTAAGACGTCTTCATGAGGAGCTTCCACCTCTTCCAGGTCAACCGACCCAAAAGATATTGTAGGGCCAGGCTCCTGACTCCGGCTGGTCCCAATGGAGTAGTTTTCCATTCGCCGGGTATGAGCTTTCCTTGCCCGGTTGGAATCCCCTCCGATAGGTTCTCCGGAGTTGACTCCCACATGCCAGGAGGGCGGGCCACGCATAGGGGCCTTGCCCTTTTGAGGTTCTCTGTCCAAGGAGAGGGATCTTCGGGGTGCAGATCCCCGACTCCTTCCTTGCGATCGCGATCGAGACCGATGTCGAGCCACATTTTCTCTAGCCTGTTGCCGTCGAAGGGAGAAGCTTCGCCGTGGAGATCTTCGGCGATACCTCGACTTATTCCACTTTCTTCGCGGTCTGGTGTCTGCCTCTCCACTAAACTTCTTCTTCAGGGCATGACACTTCTCGGTGGAGTGTGTGGAGCTGTCATGAAAGCTGTAGTGCTTCTGCAACTGCTCTGGCTGCTCGGTGTCCACCGTCTCAACTAGCCTACGCCGGCCAACCCACTGATCCTTTCCGAAGTGGGGGTCTTTTCCTCAAGTCGGAGGTGGGGGCTGCCTCCTCTCAGACCGGGGCACCGCTAGAGGGAGAACTCCGACCGACTCCTTGCGCTGGGCATATTGTACTTCTTCCACGTTGACGTGCTTAACAGAACATCCCAGTTGGTCGTCAAAACTGGCGGGGGGTTTTTTAACCAGGGATCGGAAAAAGTCCCCTTCATTCAGCCCCTGGGTGCAGGCACTGACAAGGATTTCATATGTGGCGCTGGGCACGTCTTGGGCCACCCGATTGAATCACTTGATGTACTCCTTGAGCGGCTCCTTAGGCTTCTTCTTGAGGGTAAACATATTAAGTGTCGTCTTTTGGTACCGACGGCTACTGGCGAAATGGTGGAGGAAGGCGGTTCTGAACTTCGCGAAAGAGTTGATAGACCCTTGTGTTGATGCAGTCTGGCCCTGATTGTTGTTTTGGTGTTGACACCGATTTAAGTTTAGGTTAATGATTATGTTTATGTTTAAGTCCCGATCGAGGATTAGGCAAGGTGTTGAAAATCCTAGCCTGGAGGGCTAGGTGTTGGAAAATCCTAACCTGGAGGGTTATGTGTTGAAAATCCTAGTCTGGAGGGCTAGGTGTTGGAAAAGTCCTAATTCAGAAGGGTTGGGTGAAAAGTCCTAGCTTGGAGGGCTAGGTGAAAAGTCCTAACTTGGAGGGTTAGGTGCAAATTCCCATCCTGGAGAATTAGGTGAAAAAGTCCTGGCTTGGAGAGTCAGGTCCTAGCTTGGAGGGCTAGGTTTGGAAAGTCCTAATCCGGAAGAGTTGGGTGAAAAGTCCTAGCGTGGAGGGCTAGGTGAAAAGTCCTAGCTTGGAGGGCTAGGTGAAAAGTCCTAACTTGGAGGGTTAGGTGCAAATTCCCAACTTGGAGGGTTAGGTGAAAAATCCTTAGCTTGGAGGACTAAGGTGGATGGAAACTTAGCTTGGAGGGCTAAGTTTAAGTCCCTGGATCGGTCTGGTGACCGATCAGGGAATCTGGCACGCTGCTCCATCGTGGATCGGTCAGGTGACCGATCCAGCAATGACTGATCGGTCTAGTGACCGATCAGGGAGCACACAGTGAGGTTGGGAACCTACTGTACTGCTCCTGATCAATCCGGTGACCGATCAGGGAGTGCGTGTTTCACCCATTGCTTGGCTCCTGATTGGTCTGGTGACCGATCAGGGAGCAAACAAGTGAGGTTGAGTTCCCCTGCTGATCTGCACCTGATCGGTCTGGTGACCAATCAGGATCACTGTGCAGATCGTTCCGGAGAACGATCAAACGTCGCAGGTTCCTCTCTATGATCGATCAGGACGGAGCCTGATCGGTCTGGTCATGTTCTGATCGGTCTGGTGACCGATCAGGAGGCTGCCTGATCGGTCCGGTGACCGATCAGGAGGTCTGGACTGTGAAGCTCAGAAATCGCCTGATAAAGGGGTGGATCGTTCGGGTGATCGATCCACAGCCTGGGATCGGTCTGGTGATCGGTCCAGGAGAGTCCCAAAGAAATCGCGATTTCTAATTGAGCGTTGGGGACAGATCAGGACGGAGCCTGATCGGTCTGGACCTAGCCTAATCGGTCTGGTGACCGATCAGGAGTCGCTCTGATCGGTCGGGTGACCGATCACTTTTATTCAAATTGCACTGTCAGACGCTCTGATCGCGTCTGACCGTATCCGATTCGCTGCTGTTTGCCTCTGATATTTGATTTACTGTGTGATATACTACTCTAACAGTCTGATTAAGCTGCAGGTGACAGGGGAGGATTCAAACACTCAAGAAGAAATCAATGGAGGCTTTCCTTGGAACAGGTTTGTCCATTTCTCATCTCAGGTTGAAACGGCTGGAGCTGCAGGACTGAAGCCACTGACTGAAGCTTGGCTGAGGGAGCTCAGGAAGTTCAGTAAGGGTTCAGTGGTAGCTGGCGTTGGCAGTGAGGCAGCTGGAGGCTGCTGGAGATGAGGTCACTTGATGCTTAGTGGAGAAACAAAAGGGACGAGAGACAGCTTCGGTGAAGCAGAGTTCTACAGCTTGTGTTTTGAGTTCTTGCCGCCTTGAGTTCTCCACAACATCTTGTTGTGTTCTTGAAGTTTCCATCATTCTGAGCAAGCAATCGAGAAGCAATCATCCATTACTTGAGTGCTTGAAGGAGAGAACAAGGAGCTGGGAGTCCGATAGTGGGAAGACACGAAGAAGGGTTCTTGCGTAAGATCACCACTGGGTGGAGCTCAGGGAAGCTTGCTGTGTTCTTGTCCTTGCTGAGTGCTTGAGTAAGATCCTTCTTGTTGTTTCTTTGTGCTTAAACTTTATCTGTGATTGAAACACTGTGGAGAGGTTACTCCACCGAGAAGGAGGTTGCTTTTTATCCGGTGATCACCGGGGCTTGATCTGCCGACGATCAAGGGATCGCTCACCTTAAGGGCACGCCAAGGAGTAGGGGCAAGTTATCCCCGAACCTTGTAAATCCTCATTGTTAGCGATCTTGCTAGCTGTGTTTGGTTTGTTTGTGTGTTAGTTTTCTGCACACCTTGTTTTCTATTCTTTCCGCTGTGCTACTGACTTCTAAGTTGCAGAAACTTGTTACTTGCCAAAGATAAAAGTGATTGGCTATATTCACCCCCCCTCTCTAGCCATCCCGTTTCCAACACCTTGCGGCAGCCTCTGGAACCACCGCTGGGCTGCTCCCGACAAGGTGTTCAAGAACACCCGGCACTTTACACCATCAGTATATTGGTGCAAGAGTGTTGCGTTCTCGAACTTACAGACGTGATCCTCTGGGTTTGTTTTCCTGTCATAGTCGGCAATCCCAGGCCCACAGAATTTCTTCGGCATGGGGTCTTCGACAATTTCGGATGAGAAAGGAGTAGCGGGGACCTTAAGGGAGGTCTTCGGTTCCTCCTTCTTCCCTTGTCCTTCTTCATGCCTTTGCGCATTAGAGGCTACAGAGTGGACCTTCTTGATATCCCCAGGAGAGTCTCTTCGGGGACCTGGGGCTGCTCCGTCTCGTCGGCCCACTGGTGTGACAGATCTCCGCGAGTGCGAGATGGAGACTCTGGGGATCTCCTCTCATGCAAGAGCCCCTTGTTGTGAGGCCGCTTGTTCGACTTGGTGTTGCTCGAGCACTTCTTTGACGGCATTAGCCACCAAGCGATCTAGTTCCTCCCTAGTAAGCACAATGGGTTGTCCTTCTTGTCCTGCTATCGGTGCTCCTTCAGGTGCTTTGTTGGTTTCCCACAACGGCGCCAAATTTGTTCCGGAAGGAATTGACGACGATGTCCAGTCATCGGGATTCTGCCCACGTGAAAGTCACTATGGCGGGGAGGAACTCAGTGCCCTGCGAGATTAACACGAGCGTTAGGGGAACACGCTGGAGATTGTCCGACGGAGCCCACTCCGACGCTCAAGTCAGTGTATTGAGGGAGAGTAAAAGCAGCGAGAAAGGAAATGTGTGTAGAGTTAAGAGAGCATAACCCCCTTACCGGAGGGGTTGAGCTACCTTTTATATTGATAGCGGCAGACTTGGCACATTCCTTTGATCTGTGCCACGTCTCCATGACCCCTGTCACGTCCTCCTCCTCTTTCAGAGGTTACCGGATAGCCTTTAAAATGGTCTGTCTCGTTATCACGCTTCGACCCGTTGCGACAATTAAGGGTCGTGATGACTCCTTATGACGGGGATGTGTATCTGTAGATCCGCAAAAAGAGGGTGGGAGATTGCTACTTGAGGTCGCTCGTTACTTGAGCTCCGCCTCTCGAGGTGATCTCGGGGTCTTCCGATTCGAATGGGCGCTATAACTCCTGAGGGGCTCTCGAGCCTCAACCCCCCAGGGTGATCCCGGGAGGGGTCTTCTGGTTGACCCTCCGGGGCGTGCCCCCTGAGAGGGGTCCTGAGGCTCGGGAAGGAGGGTCACTTCAATCCATCGTGTCATGCCACGCAGCTTCTTCATCCCACGTGTCTGCCACGGGCTATTCAACCCCATCAAATTGTATAAGAGATTTCTCTGCCACAAGGAGTACATTTAGAGTTGAGCTTCTCATTATCTTGGATTAGCAACCATCCTAGTTACCATCAATTAAACATCTAATGCCCCTTTTCACTTGCTTAGAAATTATTTTATGTTATTGTTCTCTTCATAACTAATTTTATCTTTGTTTAAGTCGAATAAAAGATCTAGTATATTTTTTCAGGAGAAATTCATCTCCTCTTGTCGGCCGACTGATCCCAACATGTACTGGCAAAATGAAAAACAAAACCTATGTTCAATTAATATTCGAAGGGAAAAAAATATCGTGTTTTTTATCCACTAATTAAATTGTGTTGGATGAATTAGTTAATTAATTTGGATTGATCAATTTATTTTAATAGAAATTTTGATCAAACACCTAAATTTATTTTTATACCTATTAATTTTAATCTTTTTGTTAAATGTAAATTTTATTTGATTGATTAAATTTTAAATGAATTTTTTATATAGAAATTATACTATCTCAAATTTTGTTTATAATTCATATTTATTTTATTATAAAATTTTTATATAATTTTGTATCAAATTTATTAACTTTATATATATATATATATATATATATATATATATATATATATATATATATATATATATATATATATATACGAATTTGATCGCCTGTGGACCTCTCCAAACGCAACGCTGCGGACCTGCGGACGTGACTTGCCGCGTCCGCCTCTGCTCCGTTGCTTTTGCTTTTTTTTACGTGTTTCCCTCGTGGCAAGCCGGGGGTGCCTGGCCGATCAGGCTTGCCGCATCCGCCTCTGGTCCGCTGCTTTTTCTTTTTTTTACGCGTTTCCCTCATGGCAAGCCGGGGGTGCCTGATCGGTCAAGGTGACCGATCAGGCTAGTGCCTAATCGGTCACGCCGCCTCGCTGGACCTTGACCCAGATGGAGTCGGACCGGCGGCTGAGCCGACCCAACAAATTGCTGAGCTCCTGTTCTGGCAGCGGAGTCGGTGGAGCTACAGTCGGGGGCGACACCCTGGACGACGTCGCCGGAGCTGCAGTCAGGGGCAACGCCCTGTGTTGGTCCAGACCCAAAGAATAGGCACCCAAGAACCACACCAATATGCAAGAAGAACAAAGGAAAATGAAGAAACCGAAAGAATGAAAGAATTTATTTTTTTGGAAAAAACAAACTTACACAAACTGAGACACTGTTTCACATGCCTCTAGGACCCTTTAAATACACCACGAACAATACTTATTCATGACTAATCCCATTAAAATAGGAATTAAAATCAGAAGACTAATTCGCTAGTTATCCCATTAAGATAGGAAAGGCTAACCAAAGACTAAGCCGTAAAAGTTATCAAAATAAATAAAAAAATAAAATGTGCAGATGCAAATAATGTCTGGATTATTTTCTCACATTACTCCCCTTAATGCTGACATGACTGTAAATCACAGACGCCGAGTAGTTGTCACATGGCAGCTAACTTCAGTCCTAGCAATGCTTTAGTTAATATATCGGCTCGTTGTTCTCCGGTATTAACGAATTCAATTACAATCTGTCCATTCTCAACACATTGTCTAATAAAATGAAACCTTGTATCTATGTGCTTGCTTCGACCATGGAATACCGGATTCTTCATGAGAGCTATAGCAGATTTGTTGTCAACAAACAAGGTTACCGACTTTGGCTTTACACCGGTTAATTCGCTAGCAAGGCTCCTCAACCACAAGGCATGGCAGGCCGCAGTTGTGGCTGCCATGAATTCTGCCTCACAAGATGAAAGCGCCACTGTCTTCTGCTTCTGTGAATTCCAAGACACCAAACTTTCATTAAAATAGAAAGCCATCCCACTTGTGCTTTTCCTTCCATCGAGATCGCCGACTAAATCACTATCTGAGTAGCCGAATACATCAACTTCCTGGGGTCCCTTTATGTAAACAAGTCCATAATAGATTGCACCCTTTAAATACCTGAGGATCTGTTTGACCACCTTTAGATGCATGATTGTAGGCCTCTCCATGTATCTGCTCGCCATTCCGACCGTGTGTGTAACAAATATCTCAAACACCCAATGATGCGCCTATACTCCGTGGCGTTAACTGGAGTCTCTTCCAAGTCTTTATGCAGCTGTGCCTTGGGTTCCATTGGATGTTTTGTGTCATTGCAGTCTGCCATTTTGAACTGAGATAGAATCTTCTTGGCATAAGCTGATTGTCTAATTAAAATTCGGCTCTTCTGTTGCTCCACTTCAATCCCTAAGTAGTAAGAGAGAAGGCCCAAATCACTCATCTCAAATTCTGTCATCATTTGTTGTTTGAACTTGTTGATTTTTTGTGTGCTACTTCCTATCACGATGAGATCGTCGACATACACTCCAACAAGTATACTTGCTTCTCCTTCACCTCTTGTATATACTGCATGTTCTTGAGTACATTTTTTGAAACCGAGCTCTTCCAGACTCCTGTTCAGCCGCATGTTCCAAGCTCATGTAGCCTGCCGCAGTCCATAGAGGGCTTTGGATAACTTGTACACCTTATGTTTCTGATTTTGTACCTCAAACCCTTCCGGTTGGTTGACATATATTTCTTCTTCCAACTCTCCGTTAAGAAATGTTGTCTTCACATCTAGATGGTGTACCTCCCAGCTTCGATTTGCAGCAAGTGCAAGAATGACTCGAATTGTATCAAGCCTAGCAACAGGTGCGAACACCTCTTCAAAGTCGATGCCTTGTCGTTGTACAAAGCCTTTAGCAACTAATCTTACTTTGTGCTTAACAACTTTCCCATCTGAATCTTTCTTCAATTTGAACACCCACTTTAGACCGATAGGTTTGCGGCCTATTGGGAGTTCAATTAGCATCCAGGTCTTGTTCATCTCAATAGATTTCAATTCTTCCTCCATTGCTTCGTACCAGCAAGCCTTAGTTGCAGCTTCTTGATAACTTGTTGGCTCATCAGACACCACATTCATCAACTCTTCCTCTTGTTCATCAATACCAACCACTTCCTCAGTGTTGGCGTAGATATCGGCAAGGGACCTATAGCGTACTGGCCCTTCATAAGAATCGGGCGTGTTTGTTACCGGAGGCGAGGTAGTTGCATGGGCATTAGATGATGGTGTAGATGGACTCGAGTTCGATGATGGTGTAGATGGACTTGAGTTCGATGATGGTGTAGATGGACTTGACGCTCTTGTCATGGGTACCACGGCTGCTACTGATGGTATGACATTTTCCGCCCCTGCCTCAACGTCTGCTGCAACAATCGCCTCGTCGGAGTAGAGCGGATCCAACATCATAAAACCCGGCAAGTTTTCTTCATTGTTAGCACCTGCATTCCATGTCCATTCAGAAATTTCTTGAAATATGACATCTCTACTTACTTGTAGCTTGCCATGGCTTGGATCAAACAACCGATGAGCTTTGCAGCCTTCCTCGACACCCAAGTATACCATGGGTGAGCTTCTGTCATCAAGTTTCTTAAGGTGAGGGGTTGTGTTTTTTACATAAGCAACGCATCCGAACACTCTCAAGTGGGCAAGATGTGGCTTTCTCCCCATCCAGGCTTTAAATGGAGTGTGTTCTCCTAGCGCCTTAGTCGGGGGATGGTTTAGCAGATAGACAGCATGCCTAACCGCTTCTCCCCAGAACCTGGTGGGCATATTTGCACTCTTGAGGAGAGATCTTGCCATGGCCATCACGGTGCAATTGCAGCGCTCCACGAAACCATTCTGTTGAGGTGTGTAGGGAGCCGTGAGGTGCCGCTCGATTCCTTCATTTTCACAGAATCGAGTAAACTCCGTGGATAGGAACTCGCCGCCTCGATCTGTCCGGAGTGTTCTGATCTTGTACTCAGTCTTGTTCTCTGTTAGGAATTTGAACTTCTTGAATGCCTGGAATGCATCACTCTTTGCTGCCAATACAAACACCCACATCCACCTAGTGAAATCATCCACAATTAGAAGAAAATACTTGTTACCGGCAAGTGTACATGGTGAGATTGGCCTGCAAATATCAGCATGGAGAAGTTCTAACGGCTTCTTTGCTCTAAAGTTTGCTTGGTACGGGAACGACAATCTTGCATGCTTGGCGATCACACACACCTCGCAAAGCTTGTTCGGTTGGGGCAATATTGGCACATCAACTGCCAATTTCTTCTTACCCAATAGCTTCAAGTCATGGAAATAGACATGTCTGAGCCTTGCATGCCATAACCAGGTTGGGTCTTCTAGGCTTGCCAGGAGATAGACTTGCTTGAGTGTCTTCAAGGTTATCTTGTACAAACGATTTTGTATTCGTTTTATCAGCATCAAGAGCTTCTTGCTCCCATCAATCACCTTCATGGTATCTCCTTCCATGTGCACCTCGTTCCCAGTTTCTGTCAATTGACTAAGACTGATGATATTACTACAAAGTTTCGAAATGTAGTATACCTCGTGGAGAGCCTTCTGATCGTCGTTCTTGCATTCGAACACAACCATCCCTTTGCCCATGATCTCTATGGTTGATCCATCGCCAAACCTCACCCTCCCGGTGATGGTTTCATTTAGTTCTTGAAACATCTCACGATGGCCAGTCATGTGGTTGCTGGCACCGTTGTCAAGGTACCAAACGTCTTTATCTTCTCCTTTCTTAACGCTGCGATACATCTCCGGTAGAAACCTTTCTTCACTAAGCAGAATAATATCTTGCCGCTCACACCTAGCGTGAAACTCCTCATGGGACACGGTCATCATCAGTGCTGACTCTTCATTGGTGGCGTAAGTGAGGTGAGCCTCATCATCTCGACGTTTGTTGTAGCATTCGGAAGCAAAATGCCCCATTTTCTCACAATTGAAACACTTTATGTGTCTCTTGTCACGAGTGTTACTGTTGTTGCTGCTAGTGCCTCCTGTACTGTCTTGACGTTGCGTACCATAGCCACGACCGCGCCCTCGCCCATGCCACTTGCCACGATTAGGGCCGCTGGACCCGCGCCCCTTGCCTCCTGACGGAGTGTCCACGCTGCTCCTTTTTTTGTCACATTTGCCATTCGGCATGAGTAAGCAGGAGCTCCCCTTCAGTGCCGTTGGTGTTGCCTCGTAATCACAGTGTTCGTTCCTCGTATGCCTTCAGTCGCCCGATAGTCTCCTCAAATGGCATAGTCTCAAGGTCGTGAAACTGCTCAATACCGACAACAATAGGGAAGAATTTATCAGGGACAGAATCGAGCAACTTTTTTACCAAAGAGGAATCTTCAAGCGTGGCACCGAGAGTGGAGAACTTGCTACTCAGGGCACTGAGTTTGCCAGCAAACTCATCAATCGTCTCGGTCTCCTTCATCCGAAGGGCACCAAACTCGCTCTTCAACGTTTGTACGCGTGCCTTCTTCACCCGATCACTACCAAGGTACTTCATCTTGAGGTTGTCCCAGACTTCCTTCGCCGTCTTCTTTTTTGCGATCTGGAGAAGGATATCTTCGGGGACACACTGTAAGATGTATGCACGCGCCTTCTTGTCCTTCTTTGCATCGACCTGGGCTTCTTTCTCTGGCTCCACCGCCTCCCAGACTCCCTGGGCATCGAGAATTGCCTCTGTCTTTATTGCCCACACAGTATAATTGTGAGGACTTAGCACCGGATAGGGAAATGATACTCCGTCGTTCTCCTTCGCTAGGATGCTCAACATTTTTGTGGAAGCGTGGATTCTTGGCTGCTCTATACTACCAAAGTTCTGATACCAATTGTTGTCCCAGACCTAAAGAATAGCGCACCCAAGAATCACACCAATATGCCAGAAGAACAAAGAAAAATGAAGAAACCGAAAGAACGAAAGAATTTATTTTTCTGGAAAAAACAAACTTACAAAAACTGAGACACTGTATCACATGCCTCTAGGACCCTTTAAATACACCACGAACAAGACTTATTCATGACTAATCGCATTAAAATATGAATTAAAATCGAAAGACTAATTCGCTAGTTATCCCATTAAGATAGGAAAGGCTAACCAAAGATTAAGCAGTAAAAGTTATCAAAATAAATTAAAAAAATAAAATGTGCAGATGCAGATAATGTCTGGATTATTTTCTCACACCCTGGACGACGTCGCCGGAGTTGCAGTCGGGGGAGCGGCTGAGCCGGCTGGTCGTCGCCATAGTTGCAGTCGGGGGCGACGCCCTGGACGACATAGCCCGGGAGCGGTATGGTGTCATTGCCACGCAGACTGTGCCACACATGCGGTCTGCAGGCGGTACGCAGGGGATCAAAACTCTCTCTCTCTCTCTCTCTCTATATATATATATATATAGTATTGATATCACGCGCAACTTGTGAAAATTGCTTGTGCGTGTCAATTTTTTTCTTTTTTTCTTCAGAAACTCCGAAAAATAAAAGCTCGCTGCACACGTCGCCCATCGTCACCATTCGCACATCGGCTGCCCGACCACCATGCCCGCCTCCAGTCGTTCGCCCACCGGGAGGCCGCCGCCTCCGAACAAAAATATAACCAAGAGGGGATTGGTGAACCCGTCGGCGCCGGCGCCGCCGCACACCTCGCGCTCGACGCCGCCCGTCGCCGCCATTCGCACATCGGCCGCTAAACCACCACGCCCGCCTCCAGCCGGTCTCCCATTGGCAGCGGCCTCCGGCCGCCGCCTCTGAACAAAAATATAACCAAGAGGGGATTGGTGAACTCGTCGGCGCTGCCGCACACCTTGCGCTCGATGCCGCCCGTCGCCGCCATTCACACGTTGGTCTTCGGCCTCCAGCCGATCACCCACCGGCCGCGGTCATCGCCTCCGAACAAAAATATAACCAAGAGGGGATTGGTGAACCCGTCGGCGCCCGTCATCGGCCTCTAGCCGTCGCCGCCTCTCGCAGGATTTTAGAGGAGGAAGTAGATAAAGTTGAATTTCAAAACAAAATGTTAATGACGGTGGTCGTGTGCAGGGGTCGTTCGAGACGGAGCGCATAATATCAAAAAAAAAAAAAAATACACACACACACAAAGTGCTTTAGAAGCGCGCACGCACACACAGTGCTTTAGAAGTAATCATAGTCTCATCCTTGGATTTTTAGAAAAGTATTTTCATCGTCGAAAGGTATCTAAATGCTTTTCGGTTGCATCAGATTGCGCTCACCAAAGATTGGCTAGGTTAATCCACGAAAAGGTCTCCATCCCATAAGTTTTTTTAGGATGAGGGATAGTTGATAGAGTCTAGTCGACATAGGCTGATCCATATAATTATTATACTGGACTCTAACTCAGTCTATACTTGATTATACTTCTTTAATAATACAATTATAAAAGAAGATTGACTAAATTTGGATGATGATTATAATCCACTTCTTACTTAACCCACTCCTATCCACACTCAAAGTCCAACTCACCTTTTTATTTATCGATCTCTACTACCAGTAGAGATTGCTTCACTCAGTGCTATGTAACTCTTTGTTACGAAGAGGTCCAATAACATATTAAAAAAAATGATGAATTAGATAACATAAAATCTGAATCGATTTCTATTAATCGTCGGAATAAATCGAAAAATGCTTGCGGCAGGCTGCTCAGAAACTCAACATCCCATGTGATCCCATCGGAGAGCGGTGAGAGATGGGACGCCAATGATGCAGCAGAAATGTTGACCACCAGAAGACTCCGTGTGCAGCTGCAAGAGAACACTTTAAAAGAGAGTGTTAGAGAAAAGTTAAGGGGTCCAGAGCAGCTACTCCGACGCTTAAGTCAACACCGTTTTCAAGGGAGAAGCTTGAAGAACAAAAAGCTACAGAGCAAAAATGAGTATACCTGCACTGTGAAGGAGGATGATGTCGAGATTCAAAATCGCAAAATTACATATCTCTTGCATGATAAATCGAGAATCGGAAAGATGAAACAAAACCACGGAAGCGTACCTGAATCCATAACTTTAATCTGAATCACTTGGTATGATCTTCCAAACGTTCGGTTCTCACCCTTTTCCTATCATTCTGTAGAGAGAATACAGAAAGCCTCGAATGAAACCGTCGTTTGGGGACCATAACCCTATTTAATAAAATAAATGCTTTATTTTCAATTCAGTCCCTCAATAAATTGAAAATTACTTTATGGTATCTACACATCAATTCCATGATAATTTAATATCCTATTTTAGACCAAACTTTAAATCTCAGTAAATCACTTTAATTTGACTACCGAAAGACAGCTACACATATTTAATTTCAGCATATGTAAGTCCAAATGTTGGATTTTTCCAACAATCTCCCACTTGGACTACAAATATCGCCGGATAAATATGCATTACCTTATGAGCTCAAATTTTACTGTTATTAATAAGGATATCCCTTAAACAATCTCGTCCATTAATTGTACTGATATAGGACTAAAGAGATTTTCATCACTTTAAGCGTGACTAAACCCATCAATAATCACATATACCGATATAACCAAATGACATAGATCAATCATGGATGCATAGCATGAAATTGTATGCAATGTGATCTGTATATGCCTATTTCCAACTGGTCCAACCTTATTCCTTAGTGAGATCAACCACAACCATATATAACATGGTGGAATAAAATTGAATACCTTATATCTATACAAAAATATCCAAATTACACAATGAATGTGTCCATAACATAGTATAGGGCAATATATATATATATATATATATATATATATATATATATATATATATATATATATATATATATATATATATATATATATATATATATATATATATATATATATAATATATATATATATATATATATATCCACTAAACCAAAGAATCCTAAAACAATACAACACCCATATGAGCAATATACTCATTAAAGGCCTTGGGTGGTAACCCTTTAGTCAGCGGATCTGCTATCATTGAGTCTGTCCCTATATGCTCTATCGCAATCTGTCCACTCTGTACTCTTTCCTTCATAACCAGGAACTTTATGTCAATGTGCTTTGACTTAGTAGAACTTCTGTTGTTATTGGAATATAGCACCGCTGAGTTATTGTCACAATATAACTTTAGTGGTCTTTCAATACCTCCAACTATGCGTAGCCTATTGACAAAGTTTCGTAGCCACATTCCGTGATTGGATGCCTCATAACATGCTACAAATTCTGCTGCCATGGTAGAAGGTGCTACTAGTGTCTGCTTAGCACTTCTCCATGAAATAACTCCCCCAGCCAACAGAAAAATGTAGCCCGAAGTGGATCTTCTACTATCTTGGCATCCAGCTAAATCAGAATCAGAATACCCTATGATCTCCAACTGATCTGATTTCCTATATGTGAGCATGTAATCCTTAGTCCTCTGTAGGTACCTCATAACCCGTTTGGCTGCTTTCCAGTGATCCATACCAGGGTTACTTAAATATCTGCCTAACATACCAACAATAAATGCTATGTCAGGTCGTGTGCAAACCTAAGCATACATCAGACTTCCAATAACTGAAGCATATGGAATCTTCTGCATTTCCTTAACCTCAAGATCATTTTTAGGGCACTGACTGAGACTGAACTTGTCTCCCTTAGCCACAGGGGAATCTCCTGGTTTACAATTCTGCATGCCAAACCTTTGCAGCACTTTTTCTATATAGCCCCTTTGTGATAATCCAAGAATGCCCTGAGAACGATCCTGGTGTATCTTGATTCCCATAACAAAAGAGCCTTCCCCAAGATCTTTCATTTCAAATCTCTTTGAAAGAAAGCTCTTGGTGTCATGCAACAATCCTGAATCATTGGTGGCAAGCAGTATGTCATCGACATACAACACCAGAAATATACATTTACTCCCACTGAATTTGTGATACACACAATCATCAACAAAATTTGTCTCAAAACCGAACGAAACAACTTCTAGGTGAAATTTGTAGTACCACTGATGGGAAGCCTGCTTGAGCCCATAGATGGATTTCTTTAATTTGCAAATCATAGTCTTTGGGTCTCCAGACACAAAGTTATTTGGTTGCACCATATAAATTGTCTCATCAATGTCTCCATTGAGAAACGCAGTCTTTACATCCATCTGATGTAACTCAAGGTCAAAATGTGCAACTAAAGCCATTATTATCCTAAAATAGTTTTTCGTAGAAATTGGAGAGAAAGTATCTTTAAAATCAATGCCTTCACATTGAGTAAAACCTTTAGCTACAAGACGAGCCTTATATCTTTCCACATTACCCTTCGAGCCCGTCTTGGTTTTAAATATCCATTTACAACCAATGGGCTTCGCGTCTACAGGTAATGAGACAAGATCCCAAACTTGATTGTCTTGCATTGATTTATACTCTTCGTTCATAGCTTCAATCCACTTTTGAGAGTTTGTACCCTGCATGGCTTGACAAAATTCAATAAGATCATCTTCTATCAAACCATTATTTTCCTCATTTTCTTGAAGAAACACTACATAATCATCCGGAATAGCATTTCTCCTCACTCTCGTGGATTTCCTTAATGGCATTAGTTCTTGAGGTTGTTGAGTTTGTTCATCTTGAATGTTTATGTATATTATCCTGTTGAGGTACCAGATCTGTTTCTTGATCAATGACAGGAATGAAAACCTGCACATTATCAAGAGCAGTGGTCGGCATTGAAACCGACTCCTCCTCAAAGATAATGTCTCTAACCTTATTTCTCCCCCCAAACTCAACATCCTCAAAGAATACTGCATTTCCCGTCTCAAAAATAGACCTTTTAGTGGGATCATAAAACTTGAAACCCCTGGATTTTTCAGAATAACCAATAAAGTAGTTGCTCACTGTTTTGGAGTCAAGTTTCTTTTCATTTGGCCTATAAGGCCTAGCCGCAGCTGGACACCCCCAAATGTGAAAGTGCTTTAAACTAGGCTTTCGCCCAGTCCAAAGCTCAAAAGGTGTTTTGGCCGCTGCTTTAGTTGGTACCCTGTTGAGAATATAAGCTACAGTCTTTAGTGCTTCTCCCCAGAGTGATTCTAGTAAGGAGGAATGACTAATCATACTCCTCACCATATCTTTCAGAGTTCTGTTTCATCTTTCAGCGACACCATTCATGCTAGGTGATCCCGGCATAGTGTACTGTGGGACGATTCCATATTCCTCTAGGAAGATAGCAAAAGGACCTGGACGTTATTCTCCTGAACTGTTCTATCTACCGTAGTACTCACCACCACGATCAGATCTGACACTTTTAATTCTGTTGCTGAGTTGATTTTCAACCTTAGCCTTAAATACCTTGAACATGTCCAGTGCCTCTGATTTTTCGTGAATTAGATATAGGTACCCATATCGTGAGTAATCATTTATGAATGACACAAAGTATTGTTGACCATTCCAAGAAGCCATAGGGAATGACCCACAAATGTCCGTATGTATCAATTGTAAGACGTTTGTAGTCCTGTTGGCACCTAATCTCTTTATTTTGGTCTGTTTTCCTTTTATACACTCAACACAAACATCAAGTTCGAAAAAGTCAAGTGTATCTAAAATACTGTCTGACACAAGTCTCTCAATTCTGGTTTTTGAGATATGGCCTAAACGCTTGTGCCACAATTTAGCTGATTTTTTTAAATTTAATTTACGCTTAGTACCTCTTGAGTCAACATGCAAGGATTTATTATATGAAGCAATAGTGTCAAGCAAATATAGATTGTTAAATGCGGTTAATGAACCAGTGCCCACAAAACTAGAATTAATTGAAAGACTAAATTGACAATTTCCAAATGAACAAGAAAACCATATTTGTCCAAAGTGGAAATAGAAACCAAATTTCGTCTAAAAGACGGTACAACAAAAGTATCTTTCAAATCAAGAAACAATCCCGTCCTTAATAACAATCTAAAATGCCCTATCGCCTCAACTTCTATCGACTTGCCATTGCCCACAAAGATGTATCTTTCATCATCATTTGACTTTCGGCAGCTCAGACATCCCTGCATCGAAACACTTATGTGAATAGTAGCACCAGAGTCTAACCACCATGTGTTTCTAGGTACTGAAGCTAAATTAACTTCAGAATAGACCAAAGTAAGAAATGCACCTTTCTTGACACCCCAAGCATGATACTTAGTACAATCCTTCTTCATGTGTCCAAGTTTGCCACAAAAGAAACATCCCTCATTATCATTCTGTTTCTTTTATGCTGGACCTTTATCCTTAGCAGCATTCTCAATAGCTTTTCTTTTCCTGTCCTTGCCCTTATCCTTAGTAACACTAGCTAGTTGAGCAACCTCAGTCCTTTCTTGCTTCAACCTTTCTTCCTCTTGCACACAGTATGAAATAAGCTCATTAAGAGTCAACTTCTCCCTTTGACAGTTATAACTGACCTTAAATTGACTGAACTGTGTGGGAAGCGATATCAGCACTAAATGCACGAGTAAGTCCTCAGCCACCTCAAGCTTTAGTGCCCTTAATTTTGAAGCAACATGAGATATCTGCATGATGTACTTCCTTATGTTTCCCTTGCCCTTATACTTCATGGAGATCAAGCTCGCTAGAAGCGTACTTGTCTCTGCCTTATCATTTTTGACAAAACGCTTTTCAATCTCAGCAAGGTACTCACTGGCCTTAGTGATTTCATCAGAAACTGTGCCTCGAAAGGCTTCCGGAATGCCGCGCTTAATGATCATCAGACTTATGCGATTCGAGCGATCCTGCTTCTCAAAGTTCCTCCTGTCATCAAGAGAACTTGCATCCGTAAGAGAAGGGGGTTGCTCAACCCTTAGCGCATAATCCAGATCCATGCAGCCCAAAATGATTAGAATGTTTTCTTTCCAATCCTTAAAGTTTGACTCATTAAGCATGGGTATATTGTTGGTGTTGGCAGAAATAGAAGTAGCAGACATCATAACTGTACAAAGAACAAAACCAAATAATTGTCATGCTCACATTATAACCGAATAAACAATCATTAAATTCAAATAAGGTAGCAACATCTCGAGACACCTAGCACAACATTAATATCAAGTCTTTGGACAATAATATTAACTTGTAAGTGGTCACCTCTGTGTAGTAATCAAATACTGACAATAAGTCCTGTCAAGCAATAGCCTTCCTTTGAGCCGACATATTGCTCACATGGATAACCTGATAATTGTCACATATTTACCACCACAGGTGTATATGTATTTCAGGCCAAACATTAACCTTCCTTTGGGTCGGCTAATACCCACATGAAATTACACATACACAACCATCTTAATATTATTAATGAATAAATCTATGCAAGAGAAGTCACTTTGGTGACTTCTTGTTTAAATAAATTCATTCTGAATATCAGACAAATCATATAGGAACATGAGATGTGCCAAATAAATTAAAATAGAATGATTGAAAACATGCTCTTGTACATATATGATATATATAAATATCAAAATCATATANGAACCGATTTTGTGTAATTCCAATATCTCTAGATAGGGTTTTGGACTAAATTTATGTATTTATAATTATTTTTAATTTTGGGACGAATTCTGGATTCGTCCCAGATTTTGGGACGAATCTTGTAATTCGTCCCAGATTTTGGGACGAATTCCTAAATTCGTCCCAGAATTTGGGACGAATTACTCGATTCGTCCCAGAATCTGGGACGAATCCAGGATTCGTCCCAGAATTAAAAATTAATTATAAATACATAAATTGAGTTCAAAACCCTACCTAGAGATATCGGAATTACACGAAATCAGTTCCTACGTGTTCGTCTACTTCTCCTAAATTTATAAGTGCTCTCCAATATAAATTTAAATTAATATATCGAAACTAATGATTTTTTTATCCGAATTTATTTTTTTAAAAAGTTTAGTATTAAAAAATTTATGTTAATAAATTAAATATATTTAATTTGGCCTCAATAATGGTTGATCATATTTTAATAATCAGGAGAGCTAGACAAACACATAGAAGTAGTTTTGTATCATTCCAAAAACTATATCTCTAACATCAATTTGTAACTCTGACTCATATTAAACTCAAGATTAATTAGCTGTGTATATATTTACATATTTAATTTAACAATCAATATAAAAAATATTAGATCAAAATATTTAAATTTATATTCGAGAGCACTTATAAATTCAGAAGAAGTAGACGAACACGTAGGAACTGATTTCGTGTAATTCCAATATGTTTAGGTAGAGTTTTGGACTCAATTTATGTATTTATAATTAATTTTTAATTTTGGGACGAATTCTGGATTCGTCCCAAATTTTGGGACGAATCTTGTAATTCCTCCCAGATTCTGGGACGAATTCCTAAATTCGTCCCAGAATCTGGGACGAATTACTAGATTCGTCCCAGAATCTGGGACGAATCCTGGATTCGTCCCAGAATTAAAATTAATTATAAATACATAAATTGAGTCCAAAACTCTACCTAGACATATTGGAATTACACGAAATTAGTTCCTACGTGTTCGTCTGCTTTTCCTGAATTTATAAGTGCCCTCAAATATAAATTTAAATTAAGATATCGTAACCAATGATTTTTTTATCCGAATTTAATTTTTTAAATAGTTTAGTATTAAAAAGTTTATGTTAATAAATTAAATATATTTAATTTGGAGTCAATAATGTTTGATAACATTTTTATAATCAGGATAACAAGACAAACACATAGAATTAATTTTGTATCATTCCGAGAACTATCTCTCTAACATCAATTTGTAACTCTGACTCATATTGAACTCATGATTAATTAGCTGTATATACATTTATATATTTTATTTAACTATCAATATAAAAAATATTGGATCAAAATATTTAAATTTATATTTGGGAGCACTTATAAATTCAGGAGAAGTAGACGAACACGTAGGAACCGATTTCGTGTAATTTCGATATCTCTAGGTAGGGTTTTGGACTCAATTTATGTATTTATAATTAATTTTTAATTCTGGGACGAATCCTGGATTCGTCCCAGATTCTGGGACGAATATAAAGTTTCGTCCCAGATTCAGGGACGAAAACAGGATTCGTCCCAGATTCTGGGACGAATATAATGTTTCGTCCCAGATTTTGGGACGAATCCAAGATTCGTCCCTGATTTATAAAACTTAATTATAATTATTATTATATTTTTGAGGAATTCTGGGACGAATCTATTATTCGTCGCAAATTTTGTAACAAATATTAAATTCGTTGCAGATTCGTCGCAGAATTTGCAACGAATATTTAAATTCGTTGCTGAATTTTGGGACGAAAAATATTTTGTTGCTAAATTGCGACGAACGTATTTCGTTGCTAAATTCGTTCCTAATTTGCGACAAATATTTTTTTTGTCGCCAAATTTGTTGCAATTTTGGGACGAAAAATATTTGTCCCAAAATTTCGTCCCTAAATAACTGTTTTTTTGTAGTGCATGTTATCTACAGTGTAAAGTATTAGACAACATGCACACACATATATACAGATATAAAATGCAATCATGATCATGTGATTCTTATTTCAAAATGTAGAGGTTCATACAAAAAGGCTAGGCTCTTAGTATTTCAAAATGTAGATGGTCATCATGACGCATTCCTAGAGTTCTTAGGAAAGCCAACCAGACCTATCCCTTTTTGGAGTCCGACAGATCTTGTTCGCTCGGCTGCTCGATAAACTTTTGGTTGTCCTCCACATCAGCCCATGACCTCGACCCTATTTACCCGAGGAGGAGCCCACTAAAGACTAACCGGATAACCATGGTTGCCCATCCTATTTGAAGGAAATATTTTACAAAATACATCTTAGCTAAGTATCAAACCTCGGATCCAACAACATATTAAACTTATTACAAAGACTTATTCTATTACATTGTGTAGGATGATTTGTTAAAACTTAGTAGCAATACACTAAGGAAGCAAACAAATTCAACTTCTTGAACCAAAGTTACATGTAACGATACATACGAACCAAACTAGTTCACCATATTGCATTCCATCCACCATAATTGATGGCCTTCTATATATATATATATATATATATATATATATATATATATATATATATATATATATATATATATATATATATATATATATATATATATATATATATATATATATATATATAGAGAGGGCAATTAATTAAGGGCACTGAAACCCTTTGGGGACTCTCTTGCCACAGTAGTTGAGTAGTAGGCTGAGGTCGAGGGGGACGTTGAGATGCGACCCTAGAAGATTAAGATCGAGAGCAGTGCAGAGGCAGAGGGCGGCTTCGAGGTCGAGGAGGCCGGAGAGGAGGGGGCAGCAGGGTTCCTTGGGCGGCTTCCCCAGCGTGACGTTGAGGAGGGCACTCAGGACGTCGGCGCACACTCCTAGCTTGAGGGCGTCGATGGGGCACTTGCCACCTCCGTTCGGTGGCGTTGGCGGCTTCTTAGGGGGGCTCGGTGAGGGGCAGGAGCTGCACCACGCGGTGGCGAAGGGGAATGACAGAGTGTTTACGATGAGGAAGATGGCAAAGCCGGCGCTGAGTGCAGCCATGGTCATGGATCGGAAGAGGAGGAGGTGCGGTGCGACTCTGCTACTTAGCTTGAAGGGTGGCTAGACAAGGTGGCTATTTATAGTGTGGACGTAGAGCCCAGAGTTGGTTTCATTTTTATTTTTATAATTCAGATATTCAGATTTTAATTCAGATATTAGATGTTAAGGTGCCTTTTTCATTAGTTTTTAAAATAGGGCGAAATTACTTCTTCTTATCCGGCCGATCCAACTATATGAAAACTAAACTAACTGGCGCTATGTATTAGCTATAAAATTATAACCATTAGTTCATAATTATTACAATATATTAGTGATCACTTGCACATATTGTATAATAATTATTAACTGTAGCTTCATGGTATAACCGAGTTGATCATCACATAATAAATTTATAAAAATGGATAAGGATCGATTTCTGATGAAGCCGAGGAAAATACTCTCTCATATAGTAGTCTGTTCGGTTTCCTAATTTATCTCTCTACAAATGATTGTGGGACCGATCATGTGGGACGTCCAGGATTATCGTATGACCTTTTACAAAAATAATTATTAATTGTAATTATTATTCTACAAAAAGTCATATGCTGACCTCGGGCACCCTATACGACCGACCCCATATCCATTTGCAAAATGATAAATCAGAAAATTGAGCGAGCCACCGTATAAAAGGACTATAATATGTACACAAGTGGTCAATATATGAATCATAATTGTTATAATATGTTATTGACTAACTATAACTATTGACTTAAGATGAATAGGATCTCAATTGTGTACTTGTCATAGTAGTTATCGTTAATTATTGCTATAATAGGCTATTGATAGCTCCCAGGGTGTAGTATAGATAGTGGACACGTAATGGTCAGGGATCGATTATTGAAAACTGATGACTTGATACTTCACCACCACACGACTTCTGCCTATGTCCTGAATTTACCTCCCTTGATATTCGTAAGGCTAACTATAGGGGGGTCGTTGAGGCAATGGACCTGCCTTTATAATATGCTATTGAACAACTTGACTAGTTGAATATGATCTCAACATATTATAGTAGTTATGATTAATCGACTAGTATTGCCTTGAATTAGATAGAATCTTACCTATGCACAAGTTATTGCATGTTGTAGCAGCTATAATTTGCACATTTATTACATATTATAGTAGTTACAATTTAACGTTCATACAATATTATGTTGACATGAATTTTTTCCAATTCCATTTTGTAGCAATTACAAATCGTAGTTGTTATAATATAGTGTTGATTAGACAATTTAGTATCCCTAGGGTGTGATGGTGGCTGCATGAGAGTTCTGGCGTAATGGTTAGAGGTCGTTTTTTTGGAAACTGATGACCTGATGTTTCTCCATCATGCGCCTTCCATCCGTAGGTGTACCTGAATTTATCTTCCTCCATATCCATGGGAGATAATGGACCTACCTTTTTATGATTAATTGACTATCGTTAACTTGAATTAGATAGAATCTTACCTATGCACAAGTTATTACAATATAGTTACAATTTAAAATTCATATAATATGGTGTTGACACGAGTATTTATCAGTTCCATTTTGTAGCAACTACAAACCGTAGTTGTTATAATATAGTATTGATTAGACAATTCAGTTCATATACATTCGAATTAGAGGTGCAAACAAATCGAGCTAGGCTGTAGCGGCCCCGCCTCTATGGTCCCCGCAGGCAACCCTCTAGGTCGGCGACCCTACGGTCTTCCCACCCCTGGCAGTGGATTTTTGCCTTCCCCAGGATTCGAACTCTAGACCTCCAGGCTAAGTACTAAAGTTCCTGAATCCTGGTACCAAGTGGTACCAGGATTCAGGAACTTTAGTACTTAGCCTGGAGGTCTAGAGTTCGAATCCTGGGGAAGGCAAAAATCCACTGCCAGGGGTGGGAAGACCGTAGGGTCGCCGACCTAGAGGGTTGCCTGCGGGGACCATAGAGGCGGGGCCGCTACATAAAAAGGTTTTTGCCTTCCCCAGGATTCGAACTCTATCATGTCCAGCACAGATAGATCCACGGTAAGGGTGACCCTCCTAAAGTCCAAAGGACACCCTCTGACCTCCTGAGTTACCTCCAGAACTTCTCCTGAAGATAAGGACACTGATAACCGTGGTACCCTAAGGGTTGGTAACCTGCAGATCTTGCTCAAGAATGTCCGTGATATAAAAGAATACGAACTACCAGTATCAATGAGTAAATCTACAGTGTGTGCTAAAGCAAAACGGTACCTCGAAAGACGGATCCATCTGCTCGATGAGCCTCCTCTCGAGTAACAGCATGAACTCGGCCCGCCTCTGGTGGTGGTGGAGGAGGGGGTAATGCCAATGTAGTAGGCACAGAAGGTAACTGAGGTACCGATGCTCCAGAAATCCGAGGCTGTTGATAGACAGGTAGCTGATACCCAATATAGATCTGCTGACGAGGCTCTGAAATCGAAGGCTGAACTAAAGACTGGGGTACCACAGATGGCACTGCAGCCTCCTGACCCTAACCAAATAAACAGTAGAGCTGGATCGGTGGAGGGCCAGCCTGCTGCTGTCGTGAAGGAGTCTGGGCCTTACGGCCTCCCCGCTGGGCCCTCGACTGGCCAGAAGATCCTCCTCCAGCTGAGCCTCCTGTACCCGCCTCCTGTGCCCTCTGAGGGCAGTGGTATCTCCGATGGCCAGGCTGTTTGCAATGGAAACAAACAGCCCGTCCAATGGTACAGCTCGACATGTTATGCTCCCTGGAGCCACACCAAGTGCACTGATGAGACTCTTTGGACCTCTATCGGTCCTGTCGAGAGGCCTGGGAAGATCCTGACGCTGAACCTCCCATTTTCTGAGGCCGAGAAGCGATCCCAGAAATATCCTGTGCTGTCTGCTCCGGTCTATCTCGCTTCCGCGAGGACTGGGTCTGAGAAGTCTACAATGTCTTCTTGTCTTTCTTCCTCTCTGATGATAGCCTCTGCTGCATCGCCTCCACATGTAAGGTGCGGTCCAGTGCCTGACCGTAGGAAGTCAGATCCCAGGGAGACATCCGAGACTGGATGTAGGGGGCAACCCTCTAAGAAAATGGGACATCCTCTCGAGACCTCCAGGAAACATCTGAGGACAACTCTCGGATAAGCGGTGGAACTCTGCATCATACTCAGCCACTGACTGCTCTCCCTGACGAATCTCCAGAAACTCCTGCCACCGAGTCAACTGTTGTGCGGTTGGGAAGTATTGAGTGGTGAACGCCTGTCGAAATCCATCCCAGGTGATCAGCTGAGTGCCCATAACCGATCGCTGAGTGATCCACCATGTCTCAGCTCGGTCGCGCATGTGATACGCTGCGAGCTCAACACGCTCCAGATCTGTACACTCTAGGTATGGAAACGTCCTCTCCAGTGTCTCCAGCCAAGCGCGAGCCACGTTCGTATCGGGGGCTCCATGGAACAGAGTAAGACGACCCTTAGCCGCCTGTGCTAATGCCGGAATCCGGGCCACAGATCGGCTCGGAACAGTAGTAGTAGGTGCTGCCGGGGGTACTGTAGAATCTCCGGATGGTACCGTCGGTCCCGGCGGCTGTATATCTATCGGCTGCGAAATCTGAGGCTCTGACTGAACTGGAGCAGATGCTGGTGGAGCAGATGATGGGACAACCTGGGTCTGAAACATCTGAAACATCTGCTGCATCATCTGCTGCTGCTGAGCCATCTGCTGCATCATCTGCTGCTGCTGCTCCATCTGCTGCATCATCTGCTGCATCATCAATGATACAACATCCTGAGGTGCCGCAGCAGGCACCACTGGGGCTGATGCTGCAGTCGTACCTACTGGAGGTACCACCGGTACTGCAGTCGGGAATGGCGACGGTGTCTGCGGGGGCTCAGATCTCTGATCATCAGGAGTCTCGGAAGAGGATCGTCCTCGGCCACGAGACCCTGTCCGTGTCCGTCTCACAGAACCCCCTCTGTCCCTGTCACCGTCGCTCGCTGAGACACTCGTGTCCTCCTGTGCGAGGGTCGACCCGGCCCACCAGGTCGGCGGGGTGGAGTCAACTCTATGCGTCGCGGCATACCTGTAGGGATATGCCATTCATTAATACCTGCCTAATTTTTTTTTAGAATTATCAACAAAACCTGCAACAGAATGTAAGCACATCGCCTGGAGCTGTCCCGTCGTCGCCATGTCCCAATCGCGTCTATCGAGAAAATGACTCCGACATAAAATCCGAAAAACACCCACAGGACCATAAGGTATCTCGAGAACCTGGCTCTGATACCAAATAAATTGTCACACCCCGAGACCTCAGGAGCCGCTGATCCAATAGAAAATCAGATAGCACCTCCCTTGTCCGGCGGACAATTACACATACATACGACATATATATAGCACAACCACGCAGTTTAAATGGGCCTCAGGCCTCAACTTAAAACAGAACATAAAAATAAAATCGTATAAAATCATACCCGACTGCGGACCGGTCCGACTTACGACAAAACACAAAGCATAAAGTCTCACAAAAGTACAACTATACTGCCGTATAGTATGACTAAGTCCAACGCAAAAGCAACAGCGGAAGAAAACAATAGAAAATACTACCAACAAACTAGACGATAAATCTCGAAGACACAAGTACGCGAACTGGGACAGGCTGTCGGGCACGCTCCAGTCAATCATCCTGAAAAAAAAATAAGGATCTAACGGTATGAGTCATAGAACTCAGCGAATATCTCATCATATATATACAAGATATTCTAAGATAGCAATAGGGTAATAGACTACCGAAACAACACGTGCATAGGCCGGAATAAGAACAACTGCAAGAGCAAAATAAGAACTACCATACCAAAGTAGCAGAGTCGCCAAGACCAGACCAAACTAATCAACACTAACCTCCAATTACAACCTGAGATGACCAAGCTCACGGCACCAAGGTTTAATATTGATCCAATTCAAGTTTGAACCCAAAAGCACGAAGGATACACTGCCAATACTTGGATTCAAAGGACACAATCCTTGAACAGATTATTCACATGATTTATCAAATCCTACTAAGCAACACAGCAATACCAAAATAGATCAACAGACCAAAAGAACCAATTAAGAAGGATTAGAAACGAAAACAAATCCTAGATCCAAACTACCAAATCGAATCAGCCAATCCCGAAACCAATACAACACGAAACCCTAGTATCAAGAATCAAGCATAGATTCTTACCTAGATTGGACGCTTATGGTTGTGAGCGAAAAAGGAAGCAACTCAACGAGACGGCAGGGAGACAACTCAGGACTGAGTTTGGGGTCGGCCTGTGCTCGCTGTCTGGAAGGAGACGAGGGCGTCAGATCGGCGGAGAATGAAGGAGGAGGAGATGAAGAGGAATGAGCAACCAACCTCGATCTGCCCCGATCTCGTGATCCGCCGCAAGAGGAAGGAGAGGAATCGGTGATTCCCTGCCCTAGGCTCGCGAAGAAGAGGAGGAAGGTGTCGACTGTTTTGGCAAGGAAATCGGGAACATTTAAGGGGTTCGGCCGGGAATGGCTGGCCTTTTTACAATTTACCCCTCTGGTTTTGGCCTATTCAACATAGACCCTTAAGTTTAGGAACTTTACATTCTGGTCCTTCTATTTCCAGTATTTTAACATAGGCTGCGAGGTTTGCAAGCCAATTCGAATAATGTTTGATTTATATTCGAAATTATTGAATTCGAGTGAATCTCGAACATTTTCGATTAATTTTTCTAGCCGAATCCAAATCTATAATATTTTATTAATTTGAGTGTTCGTGAACCACTCACGAAAAAAATGATGAACCAGGCAGCAGACAAATTGAACCTGGGATGACCGGCCCGGTCCCACGGAAGTTTCCCACCTATCACCAGGGTAAATCGGGAAGCGCTCGCGGTGGTCAGTTTAGACGCCCAGCGTCCCAGGGTTCGCGCCCCATTTGGAGGAAAAATTCCTGCAAAATGCGCCGTAGCTGGGATTCGAACCACGGATGCCTGAGTTAACGACTAATGAGCTTACCGCTACACCACTCACGAGCTTTTTATCATAGTAGTGTTATTTTTTAAATCAGCATCAATCTAATTTTGATTTTCAAAAATCAGCAAAAATCAATATCATTTTTGTATTGATTTTTCAAAACCAACACCACTTTAGTCCTGGTTTTTGAAAATCAACACTACAATAAATATTTGAATAATTAAGATTCGAGTAATTCTAATCGAGCTATAATTTAAGTCAAAGTTCAATGATCAAAAAAATTCAAATCAAATTCGAGCTCAAATTTGAATATTAATATTTTCATCATATTCGATTCGTTTGCGCCCTTAATTTGAGCTGTCATGGTAAAAGATATCATTAGACTAGTAATAAAAATGAGGTGGGGCGATATTTTACTGATTAATGAAAAAGAGATGCTTCTGAATTTTTTTAGCTAGTTTTCATCCGCATCCATTTGAGTCAATTAATCCTAGGATGTCCGAGTTGATTTCGTAGAAATTTTTTATCGATAACCTAGATAAATCGAGAAGCGTATTTTTATTGGGGGGCCATCAACTCACTGTCTGTGTCAATAAACAAAAAAACATTCTTCGTATATTTTTGGCTTTTTAGAATTTTTTTTTAAAAGATGGCTAAGGAAACAGACAACAGTACAACACAACACTGATGGGGAGAGAGAGGAAGCTAGGTTAGCAAACCACTTTATGGCAGTGGTTTGATATGTGGTTTGTATCAAACCACTCTTGCATGAAAGCCTCCTCTGTCTCTTTGTCTTTGTAAGTGTAGATTAATAAACAATAGGCTTTGCAAACAGAAAGAACACAAATCCAAATTCTGATTGCTCCAGGGATATTTGCCAAACAAGTTAAAGACACGTTTGTTAAATAAAAAATAATGAGTAACTCACGGGACTCGTCTTGCATGCTTGTCTTGATGCATTTCAAGTTTAAGTAGATGAGATTTGCTGGAAGGCAAGAAGATATCCCATGAAGTCAGCAAATTGTTATAACCTTCGACAATTGGTACCCCTTGTACGATGATAATAATAATAATAATAATAATAAGTAAATTTTATCTTACTAAGAAGCAAAAAAGATTGTCATTGTAGTAGGCTGGGCTTCTAGATCGTCCATTGCGAGCGCTTCCCGATTTATCCTGACAGTCGATGGAAAACTTCGGTGAGGTCGGACCGGTCGTCCGAGATTAAAAAAACCTCGTTAATCAATTTTTTTTTAAAAAAATAAAGTTGTCATTATAGTAGGCTCTTCAGGATGATCCTACTCATTTTTAAAGAGGTTAAATAGGGAGAGGGCGGAGGGGATATTTGTCTTAATATAGCGATTCTTTATTGTTAATTTATTTGATCATTATATTTACTTAATAAACAGATCTTAAAATCTATATATTTTACATACCCGAGCTGGATAAAGAAGTCATTATAATGTAATTATTTTGCATATATAATTTGTCTCTTGTTTCTTTCTTTATGAAAACACACAATATATACACACATGATGGAATATGATACACTTACTCTTTTATAAGCCAAGAGAGAACCAATATATGTATAACCTCTTTTTTTTTTTTAATTTTTTTTATGTATCCATCATACATCGGTTACATATACTTATTATTATTTACATCCGATATATATATATATATATATATATATATATATATATATATATAATATATAATATATATATATATATATATATATATATATATATATATATAAAAGTTATATTTGATTAGTAAATTCAATTTCATGGAGTTACTTTAGTTTTAATTTTTCTTTCTTTTAATTTTAAGGCTAATCATCTAGTAGATAATAATAATTATGTCACGACCCAGAGACACATGCTTACTCGAAAATCGAGCAACATCTCCCCTGTACGGCGGACATGATGGGGCAAATATACATACATTCTCCACCAATATAGCTCAGTCAAAAGCGGTTGACATCACAATAATAAATAAAAGACGCATCTACGCAGTTTATATCGAAACAAAATAAATGGATGGCTCAGCCATCATTAACATAAAGAAAGTCTATATACCAGTAATAACGACAAAACCAACCCGATACCAGACAAATAAAAATAACTGCGAAAATAAATCAGACACTAAATCAAATCAAACCAAACCAATCCGACACGGTGGGATTGAGGGATTGGCGACTGGATCCTCTCCTGGCTCCAAGAAAACGCAACTACCTGCTATCTGAAACAAAAAGAGAAAGCAGGGGTGGTGAGTCCGGGCGGACTTAGGGGGTATATGAGTAGACAATAAACATGACATAACAAAAGGTATAATAGGAAGAGAACCAACAAGGTACAGTCCATAAGGAATATATGAACACCTAAACATGCATAACATATATAGAACAACATGTTATAAAATCGAATAACAACTAAACAAGTATAAAACAACGCAACAACAATAAAACTAAGATATACATGCATGTCAATCAAGTGCAACAACCATATCTCATATAAGTGCAACAATCACAAGAAAATGCATAAATGAAATACGTATGCATATGATGCAATGCCATGTGTCACCCCTGACGTCAGTCAAGCCACCAACACATCCCATCTGTGTGACCGAGTGGGTAGGGCTATGACAACTGTACGCACTCCAACGAATACCACAAAAAGGTGTGGTTGAGTGGACAGGATGCTGGGAGCCAACACTCCAAAAACCCCGATACATAGGGGGAGCCACTAATAGCTCTAATATCCCTCGAAAACAACGGTGAGGGTGAGCCACCAACAACTCTAATATCCCTCAAAAACAACGATGAGGGTGTCACTGTTTGCCTATAGCTACAACATGTGTGACATAACAGGACTGTTGCTCATACTCTAACTACTACCACGACAACAAGTGGTTGAGTGAATCGAGCAACTAAATGACTAAAGACGACTTAACCATATGGAAGCCCAACAGTCGTTAGTATGCAATGTGCAAATATGGTGCATGCTACGAGATGCACGAACAACCGGAGAAACAACGATGCAACAAAAATCCAACAAGTAAACGATGCATCAATACATCCAACCAGAAATCGAAAACCAACGATTATGCACCTACACTACTAGGTAGGATATTTCTAATGCCAAATAAACCTATCTGTGTTTAATGAACTTCTAAGTACTCGCGTACAAGCGGCACTTTACAGAATAGAAAACCAACAGGGAACTGTACGGATACGAATTTTGAATACTCGAAGATCAACGAAGAATAAGTATCAACGACGATGTTAAAATAACAAACAATAAGAAATAAGGTCAAGCAACCTATAAGATATAAAATAGTTATGCTTTAAGGTAAAAGAAACTACTCGAGTACAAAGGAGAAGTGCCCCGCCTTTTTTGAAAAACATGTCCAAATTAACCTCTTCACGATCAACCGTGCGAGTCTAACTCAAAGTCATGTATCAAGGACATAAATTTAGCTAATTATGAAATCAACAAATTAGCTAAACTACATACTAAACACAATTAGGAGAAATCTAAATTACGACCTCTATTTAATTAACTCACAATATACAATGGATTCCTTCTTAACCTAATTCATTAAATCTTAGGTTATTACTTTAAAATCTCAAAATCCCCTAACATAATTATTATTATGCAACGAGTTAACTTTGAATCCAACTCCATTGTTACATTGTTCTTTTGAAAAAAAACTTCAGATGCCCCGATATGAAGACAGGACAAAAGATTGCATTTAGTCTAAGCTGCTACTCTGTCCAACTCAACTCATAAAACAAACAAGTTCGATGGTAGAACCCACCGAGCATTGCATTCTTTGACACCTAATTGACAATGTGCGATAGAATGACAACCATTGCCGCTTATTCAAACAAGAGTCAAGTACATGTCAAGGAAACTTGCTTCAACCTTTGGCAATATCACATGTAATCATTCTTCAATTACACAAATTCTCTCCTCTGAAATAGTTCGTCAGTCATAGTTACTATCTTCCATCACTAATAAACCATCTTGGCATCAAGTAATAATTTCCTCAAGATTGAAACCAAACGCCTGTAACACCCGCTTTTTTTTTTTCCATAAAGCGGCGTTACGCTAACATACTTAGGGGCATGTGAACATCGTAAGGCAGCGGAATACTTAAATCTTACACATACATGCACCTAACTAACCTTCCTAACATGGTGACAGGGAACTTAGCATAATAACATCGTACTTAACATCATATCATACTTAACATCATATCATAAAGTCACATAAGTCATTCATTAAGCACATAAATAGCAAACGTGAAGTTTTAGCAAAAGACTTGTAAATATATCTCTTTCTTGGCCAAGTCACTACCACACACATACTCTTGTCCCTCCTGCTGCTTCCCCTATTGTCCTCTTGCTTGATCTGCGGTATAAGGAAATAAGACTATAAGCACATAGGCTTAGTAAGACTCTTTCCTACTCACTAAAATCATTCGTCACTTAAACATAAGCACACAAAACATTAACATAACTTGGTACTTGGCATGAATCATAAGCATAAGATATCAACCATCCTTAACAGAGCATGATACATGACATACACATAAACATAAAATCTATTTAACATGGCATGATACATGACATACATATAAACATAAAACATATTTAACATGGCATGATACATGACATACATATAAACATAAAACATATTTAACATGGCGTGATACATGGCATACATATAAACATAAAACATATTTAACATGGAATGATACATAACTTAAACCCTAGGCATATTCTTAACATAAACTTAAGCATAAAACATTTACTATCATGCATCATTCTTAACATAAGACATGGGCGTAAAACATATTCTATCATGGCATGATGCATAACATGAATGAATGCACGAGTCGAATGCATATACATAAGGATGCTTACTTTTAAAATCATACTTTTAAATACTTAAACATAATCATAACATCATTGGGGTCCCCGGCTTGTACCACATACATACATCATAAGCGCGCATCCCTAAGTAAATACGAGGTAGCGAGCCCCGACCTACTAGGGTAAGGACAGCATAGTCGGTAGTCCTAGAACCGGGGCGTTCTTAAGGTGCCCATCCCTGTTGCACAGCTTTGGTGGCGCCAGAACCGTGGATAACATAGTCGGTAGTCCAAAACCGGGGCGTTCTTAAGGTGCCCATCCCTTGGACCCATACTTCGGTCCGGTACAAGCCCATTCATAAAGTAAAGTAACTTCACATGCTTCATTATTCATGGGACATTCATAGCTTATTTAAACATAGCATAAACTTGTTACATGAAGCATGACATAAATCATACTTGACCTTTCATCGTTCATACTTAATGCATAGCATCATGATGCCCTAAGGCATAAGCATTATCTTCATTCATAAACATGGCATACTTACATAAACATCATTCTTGTTCATAGTACTTGTATAATTATGGTACATAAGGTAAGCATTTCATTGTATTCATAGAACATGACATGTTTACCTAGACTATCATCCTAATTCATAGAGCTTGCATGATCATGATACATAAGGTAAGCATTGCATTATATTCATAAAACATGACATATTCACATAGACCATTCTCCTAATTCATCTAACTTGCAAGATCATGATACATAAGATAATCATGGCATCTAATATAAACATATCAAACATGAACTATAACACCTAAGGCTAGGGTTAAAGATAACATAATTTCTACCACATGCTTGAACTTATACATCATAATAAGCCATAAACCATCATTCTTGAAACCCTAACTCCACTTAAACCCCAATCAATTAGCTTGGCCGAAACATGTAAGGAAAGGTTCAATCATTCAAATGACATGTGAGGTAACATAAGGTAAGGAAAAGACCATACATTACTTATAAAGCCATAGGAAGCTATTAGGGCTCATGCTTAGGGTTAACCCTAACTCCTAGCCCTTCTTCCTAGGGTTGGCCGAAACCTACATGGGCCATGGGTCCATGGAAAATTCATAAAAATTCCAATTAAACACCGAACACCTTCCATACCATACCATAGGAGCCATTGGGACCCTTACTTGAAGTAAGCCCTAACTTGTTGCCCTATTATCCATCTTGGCCGAAACTTGTAGGGTCTCTAGGCCATGTGAAAATTCACATAAAACATCCTCAACGTCCCTTGTATCATGAGGGTATACAAGCCATACACTTGAAGGGTTAGATCCAACCCTAACCATGGGATCATGGTGGTGGCCGAAAACCCTAAGGGTGCTAAGGTACTCCAAAAATTCTCCAAATCATATTTTTAACCTATATTCATCATGAGAACACATTAGAAAATATGAGAGATATTTTTAACATCATTTTTTGAACCCAAACACATGGTGGCCGAAAGTTCAAGGCAAGATCATGGGTTTTTCTCCACATAAAACCTAAACGAAACTTCATAATATGATACACATCAAGGGGAACTATCATACCACAGGTGAGGGAGTCTTACCTTAGATTATTTTGATTTTAGACCTTAGATTTGGGAGAAGGATGAAGACCTTGTTGCCTTCTAGCCACCTCTAGCCCTTGTAACCTTGAACAAGAACCTTGGGTCTTGAAGATGGAGCCTTCTTGTGAAACTTTTCCAAAGGAATTGGGGGCTTGTGGGTTTCGGCTAGGAGAGGGAGGAAGAAGGAGAGAAGGCTTGGTGGATGAGGAGAAAAGAAATCTTAATTGGTAAGTTACTACTCCTCTCCTTTATTCACCATGAAGTGGGCAAGTGAAGAGTCATAGTGTCTCTTCCCTTGTTGACTCTTCATTTCCCCTAAGCCTTAACCAAGATCCAATTCATTCTCTACTAGCACTCCCTTGCTAGGTGAATTGGTTAGTGCATGCATGGTTGTAGACTAGGTCCAAGGTTCAATCCTTGGTGCATGCACTTTATTTTTATTTTCTTTTTCTTTATTTTCGAAAATTCCCTAAAAGTCACCCATAATCATGCCAAAATTCCTAATTAAAATTCTTTTATATTTATATTAAATTCTACCTAATTAAAACCCATTTTTGGAGCCCATATAAGGCCCATTAGTACTTAGTTTCTCAATTTAAATGAGAAAATCATGGATTTCTAGGCTAAGGTTCGTTGGATTTCTAGGCTAAGGTTCGTACTAATCTCTCTAGATTCCTCGGAAAATTATCTAGACATGATCAATATTTTAAGGAAAATATGAGAACATTTCCCAGGTCGTTACAACGCCTAACCCTTACCTTGACTTCGGTCGGAGAGAAAAACCAAGGACAGGAAGCCAAACAAGGCGGCGCTTCCTCGGCTCACGACAGTGGCGTCGGCTAGGGCTTCTCGCGAGGCGATGGCTGGTTGGCGACTCACATGAGGCGGCAGTGCTCTGCTCGTGCGCGCCGGAGAAGAAGAAGGAGAAGGGAAGTGGAGAAGGCAGGGCGGCGGGCGGCGGGCGGCGGGCAGCTTGGGCTCAGTGGTGTCGGGCGAAACCGAAGGGGTCGGGGGAGAAACTGAATCGGGGAAGAGGCTTTAAGGGTTTATAAATAGTTTTTGGCCTTTTACAAATAAACCCAACAGATTTGGAAAATTGCAACTAGGCCCGTAACTTTCGAAATTCATCTTTTCAACCCCATAAAATTCGGTATTTAATATTCTCCCCCACTAACAAAAATTTGGTCCCCAAATTTAGCTAGTAAACCACAACAAATACTAGTCAACCACAATAGGTACTAGTCAACAATAACAGATATCAACACCTATATCAACAACGTAGATATAATATAAATATTGAACAAAAACCAACTATATGCACCTCAAGTAAATAGATGAGGGTAGCGAGCTCTGATCGTATCCTCGAGCTCCCAAGTAGCTTCCTCATCAGAATGGTGTTGCCAACCAACTTTGACCAACCGAACTGTCTTGTTCCTCAATCGATGCTCTTTGCGGTCCAGAATTCGCATAGGCACCTCCTCATAAGTCGCGTCTGGCTGTAATGTGACCGGCACATCCGATAACACATGTGTAGGATCTGGTACATATTTCCTCAGCATGAAAACATGAAACACGTCGTGAACTCCAGCCAAAGACGGTGGTAACGCCTGATTATAAGCGATTGCTCCAATCCTCTCCAAAACCTGAAAAGGTTCAATAGCGGGGAGCTAGCTAACCTCACAACCCAAACCTTTTCACCCCTTTCGTGGGCGACACCCGTAAGAACATGTGATCGCTCACGGAGAACTCCAAGGGTCCGCGTCTCCGATCTGCATAACTCTTCTGACGATCCTGAGCCTCTAACAGATGACGTCTGATAGTACGGACTAGCTCGACGTCATGTTGAATTCTCTGAGGAACTAGCAACTGAGATTCCCGAACCTCCTCCCAAAGGGTGGGTGTCCTGCAAGCTCTACCATACAACGCTTCAAAAGCTGCCATCTGAATAGCCGAATGATAGCTATTATTATAAGCAAACTCAACCAAATGCAGGTGATCCTCCCAGTTGCCTCTAAAGTCCATAACGCAAGATCTCAACAAATCCTCCAGTGTCTGAATGGTACGCTCAGACTGTCCGTCCGTCTGCGGATGAAAGGTTGTACTAAATCGAAGCTCGGTACCCATAGCCTGTTGCAATCTCTGCCAAAACCGTGAAGTGAAACGCGGGTCTCTATCTGATATGATGCTCAGAGGAACACCATGTAATTTGATAATCTCACGGCAATACAACTCTGCCAACTTGTCCAGTGAATCTATCCTCTGAATCCCAAGAAATGAGCGGATTTGGTTAATCGATCAACGATCACCCAAATCGCATCGTGTCTTCTATGAGACCTCGGTAGTCCAACAACGAAATCCATCATGATGTGCTCCCACTTCCACTCAGGAATAGGGATCTTCTGTAGTAATCCAGCAGGTCTCTGATGCTCGGCCTTCACCTGCTGGCACACCAGGCATCTTGCTAGCAACAAAATCGGTGATGTCTTTCTTCATACCGTCCCACTAATAGGAACGTTTAAAATCTCGGTACATACGGGTTTCGCCAGGGTGTATCGCAAACCAAGATCGATGAGCGTCCTGAAGCAACTCCTCCATAACTGGATGTGACTTAGGTGCACACAATCTCCCTCGGAAATATAGAATACCCTCGTCATCACGTGTAAAGTCAGTCTGCTGCTCTGAGGCTATCCGGTTGCCTAGGAACTACAGATACTGATCACTACCCTGAGCCTCTCTGATCCTCGTCCTGATCGAAGACTGAGCAACCATAGTCACCAACAACCCTTTCTCTGTTTGACCCTGCTCCTCCAGTCCCAACTCTGAGAAGCTCTGAACTAAATCGGTGACCATAACCCGGTGACAAGCCAGAACACTCCGGGATTTTCTGCTGAGTGCATCCGAAACTACATTAGCTTTCCCTGGATGGTGGCTAATAGTACAGTCATAATCTTTCAAGAATTTCATCCATATTCTCTGACGAAGATTTAGCCCCTTCTGAGTGAATAAATACATGAGACTCTTGTGATCCGTGAAAATCTCAAAAGTGACGCCGTAGAGATGATGTCTCCATATCTTCAGGGCAAAAATAATGGCTGCAAGCTCTAAGTTATGAACTGGATAATTCTTCTCATGCTCCTTCAGCTGACGAGAAGAATAAGAGACTACCCGTCCATGCTGCATCAAAATTGCACCCCGACTGGATTATGTTGCACAAGAAGGCAAGCTAAACTTCTTGTTTCTTTTTCCATCGTCTACAAATTCTTTCACTGCACTTTGCTAAAAGCTAAACTTCTCGACTGGATTATGTTGCACAAGAAGGCAAGCTTTCTTCTTCAGCAATATGGAATCCCGAATAATGGAATTTACGTGTTATGTGGAGATGGAAAGATTCTTGTCTTGACATATATCTGCTGAGCAGAATAATTGTATTTTTAACATGACTAGCACAGGCACACAGGTTCATCAGCCTATAGTGTAGCATCTAGGCTGTAGGATAGAGGTAAAACAATCCATCAAACACAAGTGTCATATATAACTTAGGTAAGTGTCATATTATATTAGAATGTAAGCACTAATGACAATCCAATCTCTGTTTCTTCTGTCTCTAGATGACTACTCTTGCTACACTTATACTCCTGTCCTCAAACTGAAAAGAATAGTGTGTCATCAATATTGACTAATACAGTGACAATGTGGACTCACTGAAGATTAGAAGTGTAAGTGATATTGAAAAAGGAAATAACAAGGAGGTCAGAAGCAAGACCAGGGGCTCCCCGACTTAGGCACTCTGACGCTTAAGTCAATCAAAGTGAAGTGGAATGTTAGAGGAAAAATGAGAGCTTCAACATACCTATACTGTGGAGTAAGAACCCTTATATATATGTACACCTTTATTTGATGACCCTCCATCATTAAGGTGTCACATCAATTATAACAGAGGTATTACATCAACAGTTTTCCTGTAAGAGATTAGATAAGCGATAAGATGAGCAGGTCGATGTTTAGGCCATTAGGCCACTGACCAATTGAGTATTTGGTCTGCAGATTTATTGAGCAGCTGACTTTGTCAAGAAAGCATGTCAATGTTTAAGGAAGTGATAGGGTAATATCATACTTGTCTTAATCGAGATAGTGGGCAACAATCCTTAATGTTGTTCACATGAAGACCCAATAGGGAAACCCCGAAGAAGGAGGCCCAGTCCGACCCAATAGGATAGTCGGGTTACGGTCTATGGGATATGGTTGATTAAGTTCGAGCTCAAGTATCTAAAGTGGTCTAGAGAGAAGAGCATATCAGCTGATCGACAGTATGTGTGTGGGCAGACCCTACCGATCGGTGATGTTATGTGGGTGGACCCAGTCAATCGGGAATGTTTAGGTAATCAAACCAGCCAATCTAAGGGGTGTTAACCTTATGCAACTAGATTAGTAAGGCTATTGAGTTAAATGACTTGGTCAAGTAGTCCGCCGATTGACCGTTTGGAGTGACACATCGATCGACCGTATAAACAGTCTGCCGATCGGTGAGAATTTTAGCAATTTTACTTTATTTTATCATCTGACTGGTCGATCTAGCCTATTCCATTAATATTTCACTGTTCTTTTTGACTCCTACTGCCACGTGCCCCCAATCGGTCCACGTCAATCGTTTCATCAGGATTTATTCTATGTGATTGAGGGACTTATTCTAGTGGGTGGCAGTGAAGGCGTTTAGGTGCGGATGATTTTTGGCCAAAAAATTGTAAGAGAAAAGAAGTCGGCAAAGGATATCGCAAAGGGTGATGAATGACGAAAGTTAAAAGGGTTGTCTTTTATTATATAGCAACATAAAATATATAACGATTAATAAAATTATTGTCGTAGCGCCAAAAAATACATACATAGACAACAATTTTCAAAAATCATTGTCGTAGCCCAAATAATGCGCACATAGACAATAGTTTTCAAAAACCATTGTCATTACCTTTAAAAAACTGCTCAATGACAATGATTTTAACAAAAAATCATTGTTAAAAAGTTAAAAACAACGATTTTGATATAAAACCATTGTCTTTTCAGTATTGTTGAAACTGGATTTTCTTGTATTCATAGTTGATCCTAGAATAAATTTTGAATTCATTAGCAACTATAGTTATTAGTATGTCTATTCCTTTTACTCATCTTATACCCACGTAGTTTAGAACATGGTCTATGTGTCAGTCCATACTAGGTTAACTATGTCATACTTAGCCTAAATTGTAGTTCCTTATTCTATAAATTTGAATTACTCAAAAACACATGTATAAAAAGATCATCCTCTTGACATCTTTGCTTTGAGATTTATGAGTAATAATCCTAACAAGAGGTCATAAGGTATACATCTCCTTATAGAAGAAGTGGTCAATCCTCTTTTGGCTATTCAATTACCTTCGGACATATTGATTTATACTCAATCATTCTAGACTTACACCTCTTAGGAGATGTTTGCCAAGATATTAAAGTATAAGTCTCCATAACTAAGATGACTTAAATATCTCAAGTCTAAGGAAACTTGTGTAGGATCGGATACATTGAAAGAAGGGGTGAATATCGACCGTCGTTCTCTTGTCTTAATTTCGTCATTCGTTCGTCTTTCTTATCAAAGATGTTAGTATGCAGCGAAATAAAGAAAATAAACAACACAGTAGACACGCATGATTACTTGGTTCCCAACTCCCCAAGGTTAGTATATCTAAGGCTTATGCACTCAGCGTGAGTCTACTAATGGTCTCCTTTCCGAAACTTTCTAAAGGTGGATAAACTCGTCTTACTGTTAAGTATTACAATCCTAAATAGTAGAAATTGCAGTACAACTTGTAATAATAACAAATCAAACCGAAAGGGACGATAGTAACCGATCTGGAAGTTCGGAGCATAACGTACTCCTCCTGGAGCCTCTTTGGTCACAGAACATCACCTTAGCACTTTTCTTTCACACAAATGGAGTAGTAGGATGATGGAATTGATGAATTTGATGCTCTTCTCGAGATCCCTTATATAGGGGTCATACGGGCACCTGAATAGCTATACGAGCGCCCCCAAGTCGAAGCTTATCTGATCCGGACTCTTCGAGCCTTATCATTGAGTTGTGGATTGGGTCCAGGGCGCCCGTATGACCTTCCGAGCGCCTGGGAGCTTACAAGCGCATGGGAATAGCTCAGGCGTTTGGACTCCAGTACCTGGAAGCTCCCAAGTGCTTGGGATGATCCAGGCACCTGTATGTTTCATACCAGCGCCTGGATCAACCTTCCAAGCGCCTGGACCCGGCTGGTGCAGGCCTATTCGCTTGTGTTCACTCTTTCGATCTTGCTTCCAGCTTCAGGATCCTCTAAAACAAGCATACACAAGACAAACAAATAACCTAAGCCTAACTTCTGTAAATTTACCTGACCTACTAGGCTATGCTTGAAGTCAAACCCCCAAGACTTTACCACCTAAGGTCCACTCCTTAGGGTTCATTACCTAGCTTCACTCACTAGGACTCAGCTTCACTCACCAGGATTTTGTTGCCCAACTTCACTCACTAGGACCTAGATTCACTCACTAGGATTTCGTGCCCACCTCGTGGTCAGGTCTTCGAGCCTGATCCTCAGCTAGGACTCCGGTGTCCAACTCTCGTCTAGTTCTTCATGCCCAATTCCCCAAATTAGGGCTTCGGTGTCGAACCTTCAGCAAAGTCTTCGTGCCAATACCCTAAACTAGGACTTTGGTGCCTTAACAAGGACTTTGTTGCTAGTCATCTGATCCTAACTACACTTCTCTCTCCCAAACATTAAGTCTTATTTGGATTACCCTTGGTCAAACTGACCAGACCTGGGTACTTTGCTTGTCATTTGATTCTGACTAGAATTTACTTTGCTAAACATTAAGTCTTATTTGGCTTAATCCTTGGTATATTGTCAAACATATTTACTTCTTTCTCTGGGTACTTTGCTAGTTATTTGATCCTTACTATACTTTATTCTACCAAACATCAAGTCTTGTTTGCCTTAACCCTTGGTCAAACTGACCAGACCTTGGTACATTATCAAACATCGAAACCCTAGAGGTTGACTGTGTAGGGTATGGCTTGGCGGGTTTCTTAAGCGAATACTCGGTCGATCCGGGAGACCTCTCCATGTCTACGGATTAAAAATTAATCCGAATGGAGACACGTCTCCCTACGACCATCTCGTGCCGTATCGAACGATCCAAATCACAACTCGGCCAATTATCAAAATCGGCCTTGTGATTTTCTTGACCGTTTGACCGTGAAAAAGGTGACGAGTTGATCGCCGGCTTTTGTGTTTATGGTCGGGGTCAAGTTAGTAAATTAATGGCTATGATACAAAATCAAATTAATAAACTAACACACATAAAATGACGAGGTAAATGAAACAAGCACATATATAACATAAGGATAATCAAAGGAGCATGGAAAGAGGTATACCCTTCCGATCACCTCGCGGTCTTCTACCTTATGTCCCTCCCTTAGCGGACATCGTGTGGGCGACGATCTACCACGAAACGAGATCACTGAAGGCTCCAAACAATCCTTTCTTCACAAACCGATGAAACCCCTAGCCCCTAGGGTTTACCCGCCGGTGCTCCTTCCTCAACCCTTGCGCCGCTGATCACCGTGAGGCACCTAGCCCTCGCCGGAACAGCAGCAGCCTTCGTGAGGTAAGTGAAGAAGAAGAAGAAGGAGAGAGCTCTCATTCTATGCTACCCAACCGGCCGGAAAAACACCGCCTTCGCTCTCCTTGCGGCGTCGTCGTCGCCGCCCCCTCTTCAACACCGCCTACCGGCCATCGGCGATCCCTCCTTGCTCACCGACCACCACAAAAGGGAGAAGAAGGATTCCCCTTTGTCTCGTGATGGTCACCTCACCGAGAGGTTGAAGGAGGAAGAAGAAGAGTGAAGGAGAAAACCTCAACCCCTCTTTGTCGTGACCTAGGTGAGAGAAGAGGGAGAGGAAAAGAGTGAAAAGCCTTGGGTTGATTGGATGATTGATTAGCCTTGGTTTCATGATCTCCTTGGGTATATATAGGGCTAAGGTAGGGACCAAGAGGAGGAGTTGGATCTTGGCCCACCAATGGATCTAAACCCGATCCATTAATTAAGATCCATTCCACTAAAGGATCTTAATTGCACTTCCTCACCAACCCCCATATTTTCATATGGGCTCCACATATTACGAGTCGTCCATCCCCCTGTGTTTAAGATCTCGAATGCCCGTTAATTAATTTAAATTACTGACAATTCAAATTAATTAACCTCTGAGTTCTTGACTAGTACCACTCGACCTTATCATCATGTCGGATCAAATCCACCTGCAGGGTTTAGCATGATGAACCTTTCGAGCTCATCAAGGGGGCATCATTAACCCGACTCACCAAGATATGGATTCCGTCAATAATCAACAGCACATCATATTATTAATATTATCTCCCAACTTACCGGGCCTATCGATCTAACAGAATAGATCTCACCCATTGGTAAATCAAAGAAATAATATTTAATAATATATACCCGTTATTATATCGAGATTAAGGGAGCGTGCTCCATAATATAATCTCGAGGTCCTATCCAATTATCGAGTCAGTACAAATCAGATAACCTCGGATTTTGGTCATAATCAATGTTCTCAAAGCACACTAGTGTAATTCTATGGTCAAGACCAACTACACCTAATTACACTACAATCATTCTGATGGGATGTCAAATTCCATCTCGGTTGTGAGCCTCTTATTTATACTAAGCAAGGAATTGATAAAATGATCTTCCGTGTGACACCACACACCATATTATCTACAATGCAAAGTAATTGGACTTCATGCATGTACTAATATAAACAGACACCTAGTGTAGTTGTGATTCTCTTTTCAAAATTTAGATGATCTCATATATATAAAAAGAGCAATGTCTTTTAGTATACATATCTAACAAGCAAGAGATACCCCTTCAGATAAATGCAGGCTCTTCAAACACATGCAGACTATATGGACATCCTGAGGAGAGGACTTTTCTTGATGGAGCATTCGTCAGGGAGCATCTTGTCAGTATGGATGGAGCTTCATCAACGTTGGATGCGTTATATTTGAGAGTGTCTTATGACAATTACCTTAGATATTGTATTATTTATTAGATAAATAAAATTTACTATTTGAGTATACATTGTCTATGTATATGATTTGATCTTAAACTCGACCCAAGTCGTTGACATTACCTATGTCTCGGCTTCAGTCGCCGACATTCCCTCCTATCTCAAAACTCGACCTCATCTACTCTCAATGGCCATTTAGCATCAACGATATTTCTTCGGCCATCCTTGGATTGTGCCCATTCTTTGCGAGCCTAGGATAAGGTTATTTCCCTCAGGAACGGCAGATAACGATTGCAAATATTCTATGACACACGACACCAAATGAATGGAGAGGCTATTATGAGGTTATTAGATTTGGTCTCCTAGATGCTCTTCTATAAACACATAGCGCTTGATGAATGGAGAAGTAACTAACAACGGTCAGACTTGGTCCCCTCATTGGCATATACAATGATGATAGAGAAGCGTACAACATCTAGAGCATCTGACGTGGAGATGCTCTTCTGACAGTTATATAAACCCTAGAGAGGGTAAATGAAAGGGGATCCGAATTCTCTAGAACTCCACTAGGTTTTCTCCTTCTCCATCTTCTTCTCACGGCTTACTATCTCAAGTAAATCCTAACTTGAGTGTCAGAGTGTCCTGTAAGGATCTTCTCGGTGTCAGTCTAACCCTATTTTGAAATGCCTTTCAGGTCCCTTCATCTCCTTCATTGATAATCCCTGGAGAGCACACGCGTCAACACGTTCATTCACTTGTGGCCTTGACTATTCATGGTATTTGACCATAACAGTAGCTATTTTCTATAGTCTAACATTAGATTTGGTCATGCATTATATTCAAGATGCTCTAAAATGGTTAATGACTGTGTCGAATAGAGATCATCCACTAGAGAAATCCTTAAAGAGACCACTAAAGAAACAAAACTGAGTTTGTTAGTTCTTCACATGTGCTAATCTCACATCATCCTCACAAGTTTTACAAGGATAAAAATTGTTTAAGTGTGTGCCATTACATGTGTTGCTTTTATAGTCAAGGAGAAACTAATAACAGATACTAATATTTGTCTCCTAACTCTGAAGTATAGATTGAAACAAAGATCAACGAATGTTCATTTTGAAATATTTTGATATCGGGTGGGATGGCGACTATCTTGTGGACTGAAGAGAATGAGGATTTGTTGAGAAAAGAAGAGAAATTGAAAAAAAATAAAGAGAAACCATCATCCTCTAGATTTTATCGAAAAAGAAAATTTATTCAATAACAAAGGTTAATCTCTCAAATAGCTAAACAAACTCCAAAATAGACAAACCCTAACCCATAAATACCCGAAATATCAAAAATATCCTAAATACCACAAAAATTTAAATTATTAAAATAATAAAAAAGATGTTTGAATCCTTCGGAAAAATCCTAAATGATATTGTTTAGATCCAAAATTTGGTCAGTTACGAGTTCCACCTAGTAGCAAATCTAGGTCTTCGAATAAGCTTTGATTCAAATTAAAGAGCATCTCGTTCTAATACCCAAGTCAAAAGTTATGATGCTTTGAAACTCAGGAGGTTTTCATGATCGTATGACATCCCCGACACATTGCTAACCTCGATCTCCAAACGACTGACCCTATTGTACTATCTACTTCACCCTTCTAAGAGCAGGTAGAGAATGCCTTTGATCACATCTGCATGCCCTGATCAACCTACTTCCACAACATCCACCATAATATTGATCCGGTAAATCGAATAACCCAAGTAGCGAGCATTCAACTCTCACACTAGGCATTCTTGAACATGCTCGAACTATTTATTGGTGCAATTGCCCCAAGTTTGATCGAATAGATCATGAGTTTTGATGTGTATGTTAATATGATTAAGTTAGATTTTTATAATGGTTTGATGTGTGTTTGAGTCATGTCGGACTTAGTGGAACACACATATGGAAAATCTCATCCTGGTGCTCGGGTATTTGTGTCGGTGAAGGATGGTGGATCTGAGGGACCGTCAGATGAGGAACAACGGAGTGGAGTTGAGGGAAACAGACTTCAACGCAAATGATGCCATCGGGACGAGCCGAGGGCTTGGATGCATCTGAGGGACAAGAGCCAAAATAAGAGAGCTTCAAAGGGCAACTCCGGAGAGGATGAGTGTGAGTGTGTAATATGATCAGTCGACTGGTAGGGACACCAGTCGACTGAACCTTCTGTAAGTTTCGAACAGCAACATTAGTCGATTGGTCTAGATGACAGTCGACTGGTTTGTTCGAAAAATAACCATTTAGCTAGCCGTTGGCTAAGCACCAGTCGACTATGCTTGGTAGCAGTTGATTGATGTCGGGGTTGAGCTGTTTTGTTAACAACTCTCTCCTCTATTTAAAGGGAGGCTTTGAGACTTGATAAGGGTTAACTCTTTAGTGAGAAACCTTCTTGATCAAGTGCTTAAGGTTTCCAAGTCTTCTCTCTTCCTCAAACCCTAATTCTCACTTTGTAAAGGGAAAAGAGAGATTGTGAGAGGTTGCACTCCACCGAGAAGGAGTGAGCTCTAGCCGAAGATTGTTGGGGACTAATCCACCGAAGGATTGAGGGATCGTCCACCTCAAGGACACGCTGTGGAGTAGGAGCAAACAATCTCTAGACCATGTAAAAGGTTAAGTATTAGCATTGTTCCTAATTGTTTAGTTTGCATTTTCGCTTGTGCACTAACCGTGTAGGAAGAATAAAGCGAATTGGGTGAGAAACTATTCACCTCCTCCTCTAGTCGGGTCATCGATCCTGTACAAGTGGTATTAGAGCACAAGGTCGCCCTTCAACGGACTAACCGCCTAGAAGAGTAATTTCATCAAAATGGTCGGCTCGCACATCCAATCACCCAAATTCGAAAGTGAATTCTCTTGGTAGAAGAAAAGGATGGAGATATTTTTCAATACCATTTTCGATATCATGTTAATTATGGAAAACGATTTTGAAGTGCCTAGGGATCAAGAAAATAAGTCACTCAAAAAGATAAGGTGGAGCAAGAAGCAAAAGGATGATCATTTAACAAATTTAAAAGCTTTGTATCATCTTCTAAGTGTGCTTCCTCAACAAGAGATAACAAGGATTGGAAGACATACAAGTGCCAAGGATTTATGGGATAAACTAGTAGAGCTTCATGAAGGCACATCGGAAGCAAAATTGGTAAAGAGAGACCTTCTCCGATCTCAACTCAACAACATCAAGCTTGACAAAGGAGAAAAGGTATCTAGTTTACATTCTAGAATTAAGAAAATTTTAAATGAGCTAACAAGTGTAGGTGAGCAACTTTCCAACTGAGACATCTTGATGAAAGCCATCAATGTTTTCCCAAGAATCACAAATTGGAGTTCAATGGTGGTCTCATACTATATATCCAAGGATCTAGAGAAAACTTTTCTAGATGAATTCTTCTCAACCATAAAGCTCCATGAAACTCAGATTGGTGGATCAAATGGAGAAGTCTACAAACCAAGAGGAGTAGCCCTTGTGGCAAACAAGGGAAAGGGTAAGAAGAAGAAGGCCTCATCATCCTATTCGGAAGAATCAAGTGCCTCCATGGATAGTGATGAAGAGGCATACATGGTAAGAAAAATGAGAAAAAATTTTAAATATTTTTTAACTAACAAATCTCGTGCTAGAAAAAGCTCAAGAAGCTTAAGTAGAAGAAGAAAAATAATATGTTATAATTGCCAAGAAGAAGGATACATAAGGGATGATTGCCCCCTTTTGAAAAAGAAGGAAGAGAAAAAGAAGGAAGAAAAGAAGAAAATAAAAGAAAAGGGTAAAAAGGTTCAAAATTTAAAGGCAGCATGAGATAATCCTTCATCATTGGAAGAGGAAGAATACCATGTGTCCCATTTTGCTCTAATGGGAACTGAAGACATTGCCTCTACATCATCCGAAGTTGAAGAAGGAAAGAGCTCAAGTGAAGATGAAGGGAGCTCAAGTGAAGGGGGATGTCAAACTTCAGATTCGGACATCTCGGTAAGTGAGGTATTCAATCTACCCACTACTACCTTGGTTAAAAATCATTTTTAGCACTAATGATGACTTATTTAAGGCTAGAAAGAAAATTAAATATTTGAAAAATGATATTTGCATGCTTAGAGAAAAATTAGAATCCTCTTAAGGATGATATGCATGTTTCTCAAGTTCAAATGATTCATGTTTAGAAGAAGAAAATAAGGAATTAAGGGAAAAGGTGGATAACCTCACTAAAGCCCTTAGAAAATTTAAAATTGACTCAAACCCCTAGACATGATCATTAGGAGCCAAAGGGCAAGTTTCAAGAAAATGAGTTTATGATGCAATGATTCTAGCAATGAAAAGACCTATCATTGTTTACTTGCTAGAGGACAATCAAAAACCAAGATCCTAGATAGAAAATGGATTCCCAAGGAATATTTGGTTAACCCAATTAGGAAGCATTTCTATTAGGTACCAAAGTCAATCTTCAAGTGTTAGAAGATTTTGGGATAAGTCAACCACGTGTGTTAAAATTTGAATTTTTAAAAATTGATTGACTTAGTACATTAAGGTGGAGCACTTAGCCTAAACACATTCATGATCAAATGGGCTAAGTAGAGATTACCTTTATTATATCTCATAATGACTTGATTTATATTTTTATTTATGCATATGAGATGTTAGGATGCTACCAATAATTCACTTGTACTTATGGCATTTTGATGAGTTATTAGATATATTCATTTAGTTATAATAGACCAACTATAGAGAAAGTAAATGTTTAATTAATGGATATTTTGCCTATAGATCATAGTTGGACATTTTAAATATTTTGAAAATAATTTTATGTTTTATTTGTTGGTGTTTTGATTTAAAAAATATATGGTTTCAAAATTAGGATTTGAAAGTGATACAAAATTGAATGTTTTTCAAGATTTTGAGTTTTGGTCAAAAATTCAAAAATATTTTAATTTTTCATGAAACATATTTTTCCCTATTAGAGGATATCAAAAGCAATATGTTTACAAAATTTCATGATTTTTCATTTTTTTTAAAAATTTTATTGCATTTCTGAAATTTATCTCAGAAGGCTGAAATTTGAAATAGAATAGTGCCAGTCGACTGGTGCAGAGAACCAGTTGATTGGGAATTCTATGGGAAAGTTTTCGTTGGCAGGCAGTCGATTGATACCTGTCTCAGTCGACTAGTACCCTAATTTTTGATTTCTAATTGTTTTCAGAATTTAAATCTTTATTTTACTTTGATGTCATAGGTTAGACTTGATTGGTACAATATTTTTGATGGTGTCAAAGGAGGGTGAATGGTAGGGTTTAAGTTAAAACTTAACTTATTTCTTCATGTTTGTACAAAATTTGAAAATCATCTGATTAGGTAAGAAGCTATTCACACCATCTAACCGGGCCATCAATCCTATACACTAATGGTGATGTCGGGCTTGTTAAATTTGATAAATCAGAAATTGAACTAGAAATTTAGAGCGTTCTAGGAGTTTCTGAATCCTCAAGTTTGGAGATTTAAGAGTCGTAAATACTGTAATATCAAACTTGAAGGGTGTAAGTGCTTAAAATATGAAGTTAGGGGCTTAGTTAGATTTAGCTAGAATGGGAGAGTTTAAATGCAAAAGTACCTTCCCTCAAATCCCTAGTCTTCTTCCCCTAACTTCACAGCATCCGTCACAACCCCTTCTTCCCCTGATCATGTCAGAGGAGCTCATCTCCTCGATCTCCATCGATAGCCGCCAACCAGATCCACTACCCACACTGAGCTACGACGATCTAGAGCACGCCACCTGCCCGCTCCTCTTTCCTCTGCATGAGGGACCGCCGCCAACCGCTACTCTTCTTGAGTTAGAGCCCTCCAAGTACCAGCGCCGATCAGAAGTGGTGCGCCGATGCATCGCCACTGAGTTCATTTCCAGTGGTTGTTGCAGGATTTCAATCAACTAAAGCCGACTGATCTCCCCGTGCTCCATCGATCCGGGTGCCGTCGATCTGATTTGAGCACGCCTACCCTGATTCTCCATCCTGGACCCGATTAGCTCCCCTCTGGACCTTTGGCGAAGGGGATGTTTGATTGAGCTTCAAGAGCAGATTCGGGCTCGTGCCTTGTGGAAGTTTCTTCCTCAGTGTTGGATCTTGATGGATTTGAACCGGGATGAATCGCCGATCACAACTCAGGTAAGATTTGCATTGTTTCTGTATCAATTTCTGATTTGGATTCTTGAAGTTGAATTCTTTTGATCTGTTAGTTCTGATTTCGATATGAGTTCTTGTTCACGCTGTGTCGTGAGTTCTCATTTTGTATTCTCCAGTGGATATTGGATGTGGTGGTGAGGTCCCTTGAAAACGATTGATGCTGTTATCTTTTGATCCCAATTTAAATTAGTGTAGAGATAGGAATCTGATCTGTTGGCCTGGAGGATTTTTGCCGAGAGTCTCATTGGGCTGGAATTGGTTTGTTTGGCTTGTGGTTGTGGTTCATTGTTTGATTCTTAATCACGTAATGTAAACGCTGCATTGTGACAGCTACTGATTGATGTAATCACGGCTATAACCAGTAGCTACGGATTAGTTTATGTTGGGGCTTGAATTAGATTTGCTTTGGCACAATGTCGTGAGTGTTATTGAGATTATATCTTGTGAGCTCAGAGTGTATACCTTGATCATTGCCGTGAGCTCCTTGCTTTAATGTAAGTTTTAATTATTACCTTACCAATTGCTACCTTGGCCTTGGTAGTAGGTTCCAATCTTGGTATGGGATCCTACTGGGTAATTGGATTGAAGAGATTGTGTTGATCTTCCCTCCTTGCAGTACTGTCGTGGAGATGGATTGGATCGGTGTAAAGGTTATTAGTGGTCTGTGTAATTACCTTGGATGAGGGTGTATGTTAAGCTTGCTCTTGGGGTTGGGTTTTTGTATATCTGCCGTGAGCTGTGTAAGGGGTGGAAGAATTCTTTGACATTGTTACGATGAGTTCTGTGTTTTGCCTTAGGGAGTTGTGGGGATTGTTGTGAGTTTGTCTTGGACTATTAGGAGAGATCCTTTGACTTTGGGAACTTGTAAAGCTCATTACCGAGAGCTAGGTTAGGTTATGGGTGAAGGGTTTGTTGAGACCTGGTGCATGTTGACATGGATGCGGGTTCGTAATTTTTTTTTAATTTATTACGTGCAGCGGAAGATTTAGCATAAATAATTTTCCAAATTATTTAACCACACATCTAAGCATGCAACCTTATATTGTGTAGACATGATCATATATTAAAATTTCATAGAAAGTAAACTAATTTACTTAATACCTCGTGTAACTCGAAGGAAGGGACGAGATCCAACCGTAGCGTCCCTTGGAAGCTCCGCCTCTATTCGCGTCCACGCCGAGTTTTCTTCGGGATGACTTCGCAAAGCCACGAGTTTCGTGCCGACAAGAACTACTAGATTCTCCAAAGGCACGACAAGAATACCAAGAGAGAGATGAAAAACTAACCACCAAACGAAGAACGGAATCAAGATTCCGGGAGGAAGCAAGGAGTTGCGCCCGCTTCTTCTTCTTCTTCGGCCGCTCCTTGGTGGAGGAAGCTCACGGCAACCAAAGGGAGGGCCTCTAGGGCCGGCGCCACTAGCGGAGGGAGAGAGGCTAGGCAAGAATCCTTGATCTCTTGGATTAATTTCCAAGCCTTGCCTTGGTTCCTTTATATAGTAGCCTATCAATCGCCAAGTCTCCTTTTAACGGAATAAATTTTCATAAGAAATTTATCTTATAAATTTTTCTATGAATTATTTCATTATGCCAAGTTTTTATTATAACTTAATTTATAATAAAAACAACCATGTCTCCCCTTTTATTATGGAAAGAAATTTTTTTATATAAATTTCTTTATATAAATTTCTTTATCATGGTAAATCAATCCATTATTGATTTTATAAAATAAAATAAACCAATCCAAGGTTCATTTTAATTTCCATGAAAAATAAATCTCTTTATATAAATTTCTTTATATAAATTTCTTTATCCATAATTTTATAAAACAAACCACGCTTGGTTTATTTTATAATTTGAAACAAAATTTGGTTTTACCCTTTTGTTGTGGCCGGCCAAACAAAGAGGGTGGGGACCCTCTTTGGCCGGCCAAACCCAAGCCAAAAGTCATACGAATTAAACTCATTTAATTCGTCCAATAAGTCTCTGAAAATTCAGATTCATCTTATCTCTCTTGATCGGAAAATCTAATTTTCAACTCATTTTAAATCCCTCGGATTACTCGTAATACGTGTGACTAAATAGGCTTTTGATTTATGTTGGTCGTCTATAATTAACCAATTATAGAACGATCATGAGTGGCACCTAGTAGTACATCATGATCCCCAATTAATCGAAAGATCAACGGTTGACCTCAGAAATAATTCTGAAACCCTTCAGCAGCTCTAATGAATCGTGCCTCATTCCCTTCACCATCTTATACCCACTTAGTTCATGACACGGTCTATGTGTGTCAGTCCCCACTAGGCTGACTACGTCACACCTAGCCCAAGTAATGTCTTTCTCGTCTAACGGATTCTAATTACTCTCATGTTTCTGAGAGATTCATACTCGGAACATGTGATGCTCTGGCCAGAGGCTTCGAGTAACAATCCGACGATAGACCTTGGGTATACATCTCCTCGCAAGGAGTGGTGAATCCTTTGTAGGCTGTTCAAACATCTTCGGGCACTTCGGCTTATACCCAATCATCCTGGGTCCACACCTCCTTGGAGATGCTTGCTTAAGATGTCAAAGTATAAGTCTTCATGACCAAGATGACTTGAATACCGCAAGTCAAAGGAACATCGCACTTAAGCTGCAGTAAGAACTTCATTGACATATCTATATGTAGATTACCATATGAAGTTTTACAGCTAGTCACTCCAATGAACTAGTTCCCTTAACTAGCATTCATGTTTATCTCCGGACATCCCAATGTCACCAGCCAGTGAGAATCAGCTGATTAGAGAATAACCCATGCTAGTCTTAACAGAATTGATAGTGTCCGTATTTATCAATTCATCGACTAGGGACAATTTCAATACTTCACAATTGCACATGTGGAGATAATCACTAGTTGTGAATTCATCACAAATTCTCTCATGCTATGAATTGTATTGCGGACATTCAGTAAATGAGTTTAAGATCTCAATCAAATACACGAACATGTATACTCAAATAGTGAATATTCATTTATTAAAGTAAATGATTACAATCATAAGGCGATTGCCTTAGGACACTTCTCTCATATTACTAACAGGGTTCATTTAGGTTAACATGAAGTTAACACTAAATGAACATAATAAATTAAAGTAATGAAACATAATCAATAGTTAAGGGTAATTAATGAAATTACTTTTAGGGTGATCCTAATTCAGTTGGGTATTTAGTTTAGCTAATTGTTACTTATATATATATAGCTAAACTGTATATCTTGATACAAGACATTGATTTTGCGATTTTGGATTTCTGGACGAGGTTCTCTTCTGATACGAGCATCTCCATTTGAGGTGAGTACCTATGACTTATCTTTTTAGATATTGTCATATTGTTGTGCATGGTTTGTTATGGATAGCAGTAGGCTTATACGTTATACCTATTTTGTATATCATTACTCGATATTTGATGCTTACTTTTTGAGATGACTCCTGTTTAGTTTCATACAGTCTTGATATTTGCCTTGCGTCATATGTGCATTGATATAGTAATAGGTCATTTTATATCTATATTTTGACTGTTTCCTAAATATACCTTGTTTGTATACATAGTGGTACGATGGATAGATCATGACATATGTGTTGGACTTATGCATTTCATACCGATGCATAGTTGAGGATCTAGTTAGTGTTGCGGGTGTTGATTGCATACACTACGCTCATTGGTGCATGTTGAGTTGTAGGCTTTGTATGATTGCATACTGGCGATTATCGACTCCCTTAGGGTCTGAGCCCGTCGCGCAATCAGGTTTCCTAGTTTTATTGAGCTATTAGCACTATGCTATTGCATGATGGTGACCACCAGCTCCTCTGAGGTCTGAGCCCGTTACCAGTCATGCCTTAGGTATTGCATCGCCACGAGTGCTGGACGTCATATTTGCATAGTCACGAGTGTTGGGCTTCATACTTGTATCGTCACGAGTGCTGAGCGTCATACTTGCATAGCCACAAGTGTTGGGCGTCATACTTGCATAGCCACGAGTGTTGAGCTTCATATTTGGATTCCACGAGTGTTTGACATTACTGTCTTTCTATGTCACGTGGGCTTGACTTCTCTACGTAGCCATGAGTGGTTGGTTTGCCTGCCTCCTGTTCACCAGATCATCAGTTTGGTGGTGGTCAGGGTGCGTACAGAATAGGTCATTGCATCATGTGCATATGATGCATTGTTGATTTATTTATGCTTGTTGTACTTGATTGCCGCATATATTTGACATGCACATATAGGAGACATATACAAATTTTTATCGTGTATCGTACTTGATGTTATATAGGGTTGATTGCACTACCTCGCAGGATAGATAAACTTTGGTATGTTCATGCATTCAGTATTTCAGTTATGTATTACCTACTGTACACCTGAGATTGTATCAACGTGACTTTTACTGCTAGTATAGTTTACTATGCATATCTGTTTAGATATCCACTGAGTTTATCTAGACTTACCCATTGACTATGTTTTTATTTTCAGGCTGAGATACTTAGAGTCGCTAGGAGAGCCCAGTAGCTAGTCCCTATTTTTCGACGAGACGTTTTCGTTCAGGATTTTGTATCGTTGTGGTGCTCCTTGTATTTTTCTTTTAGCGTTTATGATTTTGTATTTGGTTGTGAGATCTAGCTTTGTCTATGTGCCTCGGTGGGGTTTAGTTGTTGTAGTTTTGTGGTGTAAGTCAAGCCGACATGCAGCTTTAATAGGTCTTGATTTGTTTGAGAAGTCTTTTTTTTCCTACTTGCTAATATTGTCAGCCGTGTCGGTTGGGGTATTGTATATTGTATACTGGATTTCATATTGTTCGTCATACAAGGGAGATACTATCCGATTTATATCGGGTCAGCGGCTCCTCTCGAGGGCGTGACAGGGTCACTTTGAGCCTAAGTACTCCTAGATTTATTTTTGAGTTTTATCCAAAATGTTTATACAATATCTTCTATCTATAAGCACAATTTTAAAAAAAAACATGGCTAACGTAGGTTTATTTTTACTTAATTCGGAGTCTATGACGGCTCCTAGTCCAAGGCTCACGGTCCTTAACTGTTTACTTTCGGCAATCACTATCAATCCGAAATGATGATACAAAAATACAAAGTTAAGTACAAAAATAACAAGAATATCGACAACTTTAATAGAATGAAGAAAGAGTGTGTTGTCGGAGTGGCATTTCAGCGCCGTTGAGTTGTTTCTAGCGCAGCACACAAGAGCAAGAATCATAGAAGAATTGAAGGTCAGGCTTCTGGTGGAAGAACCCTTATATAGGGTCACTCAGGCACCCGTATATCCATTATGGGTGCCCGTGTTACTGCGATCCGGCTGCGACATCATCCATGCTCGGTCCAAGCTTTATCTGCACTCGGGCGCCTGATTACTCTCGGATGCCTGTGTTGCTGACATGGAACCTCTACTCATCGTGCGCTAGCTCAGCCAGGCCCTGGCTGAGTTCGAAGCTTCTCGAGCACTTGTATACTCGGACGCTTGACAACCATTCAGGCGCCTGAGTGCCAGCAATCCGCCCTTTTGCTTAGCTGTAATACAGAATTAGTATAACAAAAGTAAAGTAAAGATACATGTATTTCACAGCTCATGTTGTCCTGTCCAGACTTTCAGGTTTCAACTAAAACCCTAGGTCGAACCAACGTCTACTGTTCTCTCTTCCGAGGAACACATCCTCACCTACTTGACTCAGGAGAAGTTATCTGTCACCAATTGACATCTTCGGTTCGACTTTTGCTTAGCCTCTAACGACTTTGGAACTCATGACGTCTGTATCTCGACCCGTCCCAACGTCTGTCTGTTGTCCTCTCTCGGCTAAGTCTTCTACCCAGTCCTCAACTAGGACTTTGATGTCTAACCCTCGGTCAGGTCTTCGTGCCCAACTTCACTCACCAAGTCTTCGGTGTTTAGTTTTAAACTAGGACTTCGTCCTGTAGATCAGGTCTTCATGCCTAGTTACACTCAAACTTTCCTGCACATTCAGTAAAACACATTAGATCACAAAATATACTTAACTTTGAACCCTTTGTCAATATCAAAATAAGGTTCGATCTGGTACTTTCGGCATCACCAATCTCCCCTCTTTTGATTTATGACAACCTAGTTCAAAGTTAAGTTAAATCAACATATTTCAAAGTACTAAAAGAAATTTGCAACACAAATCATCAGATAAAGATTTGTAATATAGTTCAAAAGAAAGCAATTTTTTGTTTTAAAGAGTTTAAGTAAAACGAATTTCAAAGTGCTAAAGACTTGTAAAAACTTATTAATTTTCAAAGCTTTCCTTTGATGTATTACCCTCCATTGAAGCTTTTGAAAATATGCATTTTTCATGAGATTTGAAAAACTTAAACAATTTTACAATAAGTTTTAAACAAACTTTGAAAAACAATCTTTTGAAAATCCAAGCTCCCCTAGATGTATTACTCTCCCGAGCTTTTAAAAATATGTATTTTTCATGAGTTTAAAAACTTAAACAATTTTGCAACAAGTTTTAAACAAACTTAGAAAAATAATTTATTTTTTTCTTTCAAAAAGGTTAAACTTTGAAGGACTTTTAAAAACGTACTTAAACTTTATAAAAGGCATTTGATTTGAACTTAAATTTTGAAAATAACTTTTGAAAGGACTTTGAACTTATCTTTTCTCTCCCATTTTGACATATATAAAAAATTTTGAGTTTTAAGGGAATGGAAAAACACTCTAAGTGAAAGATACAAAAGAAAAAGAAAAATTTAAGAAATTTTTTAGAAAACATTTAATATATATATATATATATATATATATATATATATATATATATATATATATCAAAAATAATTATTCGAGGTATCAGTGCTCGGACTAAAGAAAGAAAAATTTAATACTCAAAAAAATTTCAAAAAGAATTTAAATAATAACAAAAAGAATTTTTGAGTAAAGGCAAGCAATATTAGTAAAAATGGCTAAGTAAGGATAAATGAATAACTAAAGTAACTTTGAGTCAGATTAAGAAACAGATTTTAGTCACCTATTGGAGTCCAAATATGATTTAAAGTAAGCAATTAATTTTAATAAAAAAGAATAACTCAAAATTTTCAATTTCCTTAGCCACCTGTCTAACTCATTTGGTACTTACTAACTGTTATGATACAGTAGCTTTCACTTGGATTAGTCAAGTTAAGTAATATAATCAAGTTAGATTTACTAAGCAAAATTACTTAACTTGATTGCTATGTAATTATATTTATTATCCCAAACTTGTGTTAATGCACTAACTTAAAGCATCTTAAGTTCATGGCATGGTTTTAAGCATCTCAACCATTTCTAAGTTGCCAATCAAAGGTATCCTAATGTGCTTGTATGATATTAGCTTCTAAATCTATAGGAGCATGCATACTATGAGTTAATCCAAAGTTAAGTCCATAATGAAAAATCTCTAATTTTAAATTGAGTAAAATTTGAAAAACTAAGTACCGAAAAATATGACTTAGATTTAAAAATTAATAATTTTTAAAGCTGAGTAACAAATGTTTAACAACTAAGTAAACAAGAAGAAAACAAAGTTTGGAAAACATGATTTTAAAACCAACAAGAACTTAGTTTTAAACAGAAAATAAGCTAGACAAACCAAAATATAAATTAAATATATTCTACTGAGCACATTCCTAGATGTCTTCTTAGCGTACTAAATTTAGAGTCAGGTAATGGTTTTGTAAAGATGTCAGCCAGATTGGATTTTGACTCTACATGTTTAAGTATAATTTCACCCCTAGTTACGTGGTCTCTAACAAAGTAGTGTTTTACTTTAATATGTTTAGTCCTAGAGTGGTGAATTGGATTTTTATTAAGGTTGATTGAGCTAATATTGTCAATAAAGATTCTAGTGTTAGTGTAGTTTAGTTGAAATTCCTTAAGTATGTGTATCATCCATAATAATTGAGCCACACATTCACCTAGGGCTATGTATTCAGCTTCAGTTGTGGATAATGACATACGGTGTTGCTTCCTACTACATCAACTAACTAAGTTTTTATAGGACCGTTGCAGGCCGGCAAGAGAGGGTGAATTACCCCTGAAAAATAACACTTAATCTTTTGTTTGACTTAACAAAGATGGTTAATTAGCAGCAACAATAGCATAAATAGAATAACTAAAAAAAGACAAAGGCACAAACGAGTTACTTGTTTGTAATCTACGTGGTTGCTAATCCAAAGGAAATATAACACAATCCCTAGAATACTCCTTATGGGCTGAAAAACCTTTTACATAATGAAAAACTCAGAGAAAGAATAAAAACACAAAAGAAATTCGTTTACAGTTGGAATGTTGAAATGAACTGAGTTCAGGGGTCTATTTATAGACCCTGTGAAAATCTATCGAGGTGCTGATGTGGCACTTCTCGGGCACCCGAGTGCATACAGGCGCCTGACACGTGGTCAAACCTTATCCACGTCGTAACGGCCACAGAACGGCTACATTTGGATGACTCTTCAATTTTCGGCGCTTGAGTCGATTCAGGTGCTCGGGAATATGAGCGCCCGAGTCAATGGCGGAGCCCGCATACTCGAGTGCCTGGGTTAATTTAGGCGTCCGTATTAACTGGTCAACATCTCATTGACCAGTCTTCTATCGGGTCTTCTTGGGTGATCTCGGGCCTTCCTGAGTTGGGCTTACCCGAACCCCCTCAAGCCTTCTCCTCGAGCGTGCTTCCTCTCAACTTCTCTTTCCTCGGATATCGTGCACATCCTTCTTGTTCCACCGGCATACTCTTCTGCAAACCTCCGCGTCCCTCAGATGCACTGAGACCATTAGCTCCTTTCCCGTGTCATCCTTCTTGACTGCTGCGTCTTTCACTCAACTTCCAATGCTCCTAAGCTCCTGCACACTTAGACACAAAGATCAAATACCAACAAGACCTATCTTTGACTCGGTTGACCACATCAAAACTCACCCGGGGTACTTACAACTTTGACCTACCATTTGACAACTCCCACTAGTACTTTTTCTATCTAGTTTACACCCTGCATAATCTGAATCAGAATAACCTAGTAATTCAAAGTTAGGAGTTCTAGGGTACCAGATTCCTACATTTAGGGTGTCTCTAATGTATCTAAAAATCCATTTCACAGTACTTAATTAGGATTCCTTAGCACAAGTCTAGTACATAGCACAAATACCTATTACAAATAAAATATCTGATCTACTAGCAGTTAGGTAAAGTAAACTACCCATAGCACTCTTAAAGTATTTTAAGTCTACAGGTTTTCCTTCTGGGTCACTATTTATTTTAATGTTAGTTGCCATAGGGGTGTTTATTTCCTTAGAATTTTTCATTCTAAATTTTTTAATTAATTTTTAGCATACTTAAATTGGTGAACATAACTTTTATCCTTAGTTTGTTTAATTTGAAGTCCTAGGAAGAAGGTTAATTCATCTACTAAACTCATTTCAAACTTACTTTCTATTATTTTTATAAATTCTTTTAAAAATGTTGTATTAGTTTAGCCAAATATAATATCATCTACATAAATTTGGGCTATAAATATCTTTTTCTAAGATTTTAACAAAGAGGGTTGAGTCAATCTGTCCTTGGTTAAACCCCTTAGAAATTAAGTAAGTGGACAACCTTTCATACCAGGCTCTAGGTGTTTATGTTAGTCCATATAGGGCTTTTTTAAGCTTAAAGATATAGTCAGGGTGATCTAAGTCCTCAAAACCTGATAGTTGACCTACATAAACTTCTTCTTTTATAAGCCTATTTAGGAAAACTGACTTAACATTCATTTGGTATAATTTAAATCTTAGGCTAATAGCATTCTATTAGACTTAAGTCTAGCTACGGATCCAGTCGACTGCCCTACTTACAAGTTCACTCTCAACCTCTCCGGAGTTCACCCTTCGCGTATGCCTTGAAGTCCATTTCCTTGACTTGCCTCTTGAAGTTCTCTTCCTTCGGCTCCCGTCCTTCGAATGCGCACACAAGCCCGCGGCTTATCTCCATGTCATCCTTCGCGTATGCCTTTGAAGTCTACTTCCTCGGCTCGCCCTTTGAAGTCCTCTTCCTTCGGCTCTCGTCCCTCAGATGCTTCACTTCGTCATTCCTCATGTGTGGTTCACTAAGTCTTGCAAGACTCAAACACAGACATCAAATCAACATGAAAACATAACTTAATTATATTGACACACACATCAAAACCCATGATCTACCAAATCAAACTTGGGTCGATTACACCAACAATCTCCCCCTATTTGATGTGTTGCAATATATTTAAGTTAAGTACAAAGATAACAATTGAAAAATTAAAAGCATAGTATATTAAGATACATAAACATGCATCCTCTCCCTTAACCTATGTCTTAACACATGATTTTTAATTTTTACACAAACATAAAGAATTAAGTTAAATTCTAACTTTAAACCTTTCAATTCTCCCTATTTGACACTATCAAAAAGATTATACTAAGCAATATTAACCTATAGTATTAAATAGGGACAAAGTTTTAATTTCTAAAAATACACATAAATCAGAAAACACAGGTACCAGTCGACTGAGTCAGTTACCAGTCGACTGGTCTCATTGAATTGCCTTTTCAGAGTATCTTCAGTCGATTGGTTGATAAGTACCATTTTATTGATTATTTGAGTTGCTAAAATCCAGGTTTGACCTATGTTTTTATTGCTTAATTGTGAAATTGCTCTAGGTTTTAGAACTTACTCTTATTTTGGACTTAATTACAAATTTACACATATTTGGATTATTTGGCCACTAAATTTTTGATCTATTTTTGTAGGCATGAAAGGATCCTGGACCTAGGGCATACTGGGTCAAACTTGAGTCGGAAGTGGACCCGGATCGAGTTATCAAGCTTCCGATTAATCTGGGCCGTCCGATTCAAGAGCGGCTAGATCTGAGTCATCTGGGTACATCTAAGGCAATCCGAGCTAGGGTTAGGGTTGATCAAGCAATCTGATCAAGATCTGAAGGTTTCATCCCAATCAGAGCTAAATCAACCGTTGGATCAAGCTCGGAGGGCTCTAGATCATCCATTCAAAGATTAGGTTGATCTGGACCATCCGTTGCACATCTGGAGGATCCGAGCTACCACGAGGCAGATCCTGACCCCTGATCAACATCCTCAAAGTTTGGCTCAAATCAGAGCAAGATCAGCCGTTGGATTTCCTTAAATTAATCTGAGTCGTCCAATGTTAATTACTTAAAGAAAAATCTGCCCAGACTTCTCCTCGTCGCGTCTTCGCCGCACAATGCTTCTTCTTCGCGTTTTCAGCTTAGTTCTTCATGTTTCTTCATTTTTTCTTCAATCCGAGGCGCGACCACCTCAATTCGTAGCTCATCCTTGAGTGACAGCAAGGAGAAGGATTGGGGTTTAGTTTAATTAGTGAACTTTCAGTTATTAGCAGTAGATTTCATTTCTGCCATTTCGTTTCTGAAGTTTATTCCAGCTGCTATAATTTTCGTGTATGGATCGTTTCTTTCTCAATTCGAGGTTCATCCTTGAGTGACAGCAAGGATTCCTTGAGCCGAGATGAGAGATTGAGGCTTAGTTAATCTCGGTTATTAGCTGTAATCTCATTTCTGCATTTTCTCTCTGTTTTTCGTATCAGCCATTTCAGTTTAAACTTCTGAATTGTTCTTTCGTAATTAGGTTTTAAATCTTCAAGTAAGTAGTTAGCTAGCTAGTTTGGTTAATGTTTCACTTAATTTCAGTTTATTTCTCTGATTGTTGCTTGCGTATTTCCTAAATCTGTTGCGTGCCAGTTTGTTTCTGCGTGCCATTCTATTTCTTATTTTTACAGTTTCTTTTGAATCTAGTTTGTGCTTAGCTTAATTCCCTGCAATTTAAGCTCACATTTAGTATGTCAATGCATTAGAATTGAGTTTGTTTTCCAGCCAGTTCTATTTCTGAACTTTTAGCTCAGCCTCTGTGTATCAATTCTTCCAACTCATTTCTGCAATTCTGAATTTCAGTCCTGCCATTCAAATTTCTGCAATTCTGCCGTAGGATTCTGCATCAACTGATTGGAATTCAGTAAACTTACCTTTCAGTGAACTATTGCACTCGAATTCAGCTTCCATTTGCATCAGACTGTTTTGAAATTCTGGATTAGATTTCTGAAATTCTTCATTTCCTCCCTGCATTTCAGACCATTACTGCATTTGTTTCAGCTCATGTTTGCATTCTGATTTCAGCTCATCAGAGAGGTGGAAAGTTAGTGAATTATTGTAATTGATCTCAGCTTGTTTTGTGTGTTTCCGTATACTATTGTTGCTGCATTCCATGGTAGCAGTTCTGAATCTCAGCAATTCGAATTCCTGCTCATCATTTCTGCTTTTCGTGTGTGTTTGAATGGATCAGTGTTTGGCTGTTGATTCCTTCACTTAGCCTTGCATATTTCTTCCCTAATAGCCTAGTTTCTAAACTGAATTGATCAGCTTAAATTTCTGGGTTGGCAGTTTACCGGTTAAGCACTTAACATCAGTTTTTGGCACATCAATTTCTTCCTTCACTTGCGTATCAAGTTTGCTTCAACCTTTCACCTTGTATCAAGCTAAGTTTCGGCTTTGAGGGATGACCTCTGAAGTTCAAAACTAATTGCAGTGTACTCTTTCAATTGAGTTGGAATTTGATTTCCTGAATTTTGCAAATTTGCCTTAATTGATTAAGTGGTTGATTGGATGAGTTGTTAAGTGTCATTACTTGGTTAGTTCATGAGTTTGGTTTCCTTTATTATTATTATTTTTTTCATTGTGATTTCATCTCTGAATTACAACCCAAAACTCAATTATTTATTTGAAACCCAAAAACACAAACGACACGGAAATTCAAGCATCGAATCAAACAAACTCTCAACTAGTCCCTAGAAAAAATACGACCTGTGGCCCCTTTACTACGTTTTCATATCTTTGATTGCAAAAAGGGTTTCCAGCATTTCATATACATTTAAATTTGAGACCTACATTCGTGACAGTCTATTCCGGGTCCATCAAATTTTTGGCGCCATTGGCGGGGAAGCAATTAGTTGATTTGTTTGATTTTTGCTTGTGTGTTTATAGACATATCATTGGGTTCTATTTTCTTCTGCTTTATCTTTTGTATACGGTTGCTGCTATTTTTCTTCTTTGCTCTGTGACAGGACTGCTAGTTCAAAATGTTCTCATCTAATTACCAGCAGCCGTGTCCACAGTTTCAGCAGAACCAACCATTCAATCAGCAACCAAATCAGTTTTTCCAGCCACAATGTCAACAATTTCAGCAAAATTTTTAGCCAAGTCAACCAAATTTCCAGCAAACTCAGATTGGGCTGCCACTATTCCAGAGTTTTCAGCCCCAATTCCAGCAATTTCAGCCCAACTTTCAGCAACCTTATCAACAAGATCAGTCATTTCTTCAAGGAATTCAACAAGGGTACCAAGATAATTTGAATTTCCAGCAACCATATCAATTTCCACAGCAATTTCAGCCATGCAACCAGAATTTTCAGCCATGCAACCAGAATTTTCAGCTTTCATTTCAACAAATTCAGCAAGATTTTCAATCAAGTCAAAATTTTCAGCAAGGGTTCCAACCATTTCAGACTTTCCAGAATCAAAATCAGAGTGGATTTCAACCTTCACAGCAAAATTTTCCACCAAACGATCAGAATTTTCAGCCACCAATTCAGAGTTTTCAATTCCAGAATCATAATTTTCAGCCATCTCCACCAAATTGTGAACCAAGTTTTCAGCAATTTAATCAGCCTATTCAACCATTTTATCAACCCCCACAGTCTCAATTTTAATACCAACAAGAGTTCCACACTAACCAAGGAGACTTTGAGAATCCTGATTGGAGTGAAGCTCAACAACAGAGGATGGTGGAGATGTGTCAACAAATGTTGCAACAACAACAAGACATCGAAGGACGCCTTGAAAAATTGGTTGATCAATTCAATCAGATAAAAGCCCAAACATCAGGACAATCAGATGAATCTACAGGTGTAGGGGATTGCACTAAGCCCCAGGGACCACCACAAAATTCAGAGGATGAACCAGAAAGTGTAGGGACTTGCTTGGTGGAAGCAAGAACCCAAGGATCTCCTATTTTACTTGAGTGTCCACCAGAACTTGAGCCTGAAGTGGAGCATATACTTGACCAGGAGGAGAACACGGATACATCTACTTTTGTAGAACCTTCAGGTATTCTTCAACACTATCAGGTAAATACTCCTCCTAATTTTTCTGAAAATTACATAGAGGTACCTCAAATTGATTTTATTGTTTGTGATATACTTAGGGATGCATCTCTGGTAGAATTTGATTGTGAAAAATCCCTAGAGGTACCTAGTGTTAAAGTTGCTGAATTTGAAGCATGTGGTAATACATATCATGAAAATGATGAATGTGAAAAATTTTTAGAGGTGCCTAAAATTAATGTTGATTGTTGTGATGAGTCTTTTGATATATCTTATGCTAAAAATAATTGTGAAAAATTCATTGAGACATCTAAAATTGATTTCATAGGTTGTGATACATTGATTAATACATCTTTGATGAAAAATAATTGTGATATTTCTATTGAAGTGCCAAGGATTGATTTTATTATTTGTGATGAGTTTTTGGATGCAAATTTTGTAGGAAATAATTATGAAAAATTTATTGAGGCACCGAAAATTGATTTAATTGGATGTAATGCAGTTTTGGATACATTTCATGCAGAGACTGACATTATTTTATTTTCTTCTTACCCTGCACGCTTGAGAGAGGTATTACATTATTTTGCAGGGTCCAGAAGACTTCAGGAGTGGGTGCTCCAACTGAACAGACTTCAACCTCCTGGAAGGACTTCTAAAAGGCATAAAGAGGGAGGAGACGATCTTACTTTAATTTATAGCACTCCATTCCTTCAGTGGATCTTGAACCTAAATCGCCTGCGGCCACCTGAGCAATTTTCTGCAAAGTTCAAGTGTGGGAGAGTCCTAATTCTCTCAGCCACCCATTTTCCCCCACTGCCACGATGGAGGCTACTTCTGGATAGACTCCGTCCACCAGAAATAAAGGGGAGATTGTTCTTTCTTGTATTTTCTTTTATTGCATTTTTCATTTTCATGCTTTCTAGAAGTAGAATTTTCTTTTAAATTGAGCCCTTGTTAATAAATGCATGTTAGTTCTCTTGGAAATTTGTTTCTTGCATGAGTAGAAATAAAAGTATCCCTCTAGGTTATCTCCATAGCATTTTAGAGTCTTTTGAAAATAAATTAAATTTGGTTGTTAAAACTTAGGGTTTGAGTTCATAGATGAATTCTTGGATGCTTGAGTACTACTTGGTTTTAGATTCTTAATTGATGACTTGAGATGAATTATTTTTACCTAGTGAGAATTAGCCTTACTTTTGTGATACACATATGTCATTGTGCTCTAGAACTTGCTTAGGTTCTTTCAAAATCATATTTCAATGATTGGATCACATTTATAAAGGCTGAACAATTTATTTCCCTTTCCATATCAACTTTTGACAAAAATCATGTTTAATCTATTTTTCTTTCCTCATTCCTACTCTTAACCCCACTTTTCTATGGGCTTGTTTGCTTGGAATGTTTCTAATGCTATTTTGCCCGAGACGGACAAAGATTTAAGTGTGGGGGAGTGACTAGTGATTTGGAAGCAATATTTATCAAGGATGCACTTCATTTTCAAAAAAAAAAATTTTTTTGCCAAGTGAGTGGAGTTTGGTGTCAAGAATGAGCAAGAAAGATGGAAGCAATTGGAGATCTAGCTTCCTTAACATATTTTGAAGATCCAAGTGGCATGGTGTGACAATGAAAAAAAAAATTCTGCAATGAGAAACAATGGCACGCAAAAGCAAAAAGAAAGAAATTCTTGTGCCAAGGTGAAAGAAAAAAAAATCTGCTAACTTGGATCGAAATTGACTTGGATCCAAAACTGGAAAGTTGGAATTTTGGGAAGCCAAGATCAGCAACATCTTGTAGAGACTGAGTTGAAGCTGGAATTATTTGAATCAATGCAGAAATGTTTGTGCCAAAAACAGTATGCAGATCAGTGATGGAAGTGAGCTGAAATGATACAAGCTGAACTGTTTTGAATTGAAACTAATGCAAGGTTGCTGCCAAATGCTAGCATCTGAACTGCAGCTGGAAACAAGCTGAAAACAATACGAATTGAAGGCTGTAAAAGCTGATTTGAAGCAGTAAAAATCTGTGCCAAGTTAAATCCGGCTGAATCTCCATTAAAGCTGTGAGATTTGAAGCTGAAAAATTATGAACTGAATTGCAAGGATGGCTGCTGGAAATTGAGAAGTAGATCTTCACCAGCTACAAGGAAGTCTGAAATGCAGCTATCCAACATCAGAATGTCAGAATTGAAGTTAAACAAGCTGAGATCAATGAAGAAATCTGTGACAAACTGATTGGATTTGAAAATTCTGTTTGGATTAGAAGTTGAAGTGAAGGAACTGATTTGAATACCGAAAATGAATTAAGATAGCAAGGGTTGTTTACAAGGATTGAGGACAGAACCAGATTGGAAAGGGGAGCTGAAGATGCAGCCGAAAAGAGAAAAATTCATAATGGAATGTTTCCATTCAAAAAGTTTGTATCAACTTGGAATTGAAATTGGGTTTTCAAGGCTGTGAATCAAGGCAGTGGGGCACATGAATATGTCAAAGAATGTTGAGTACATCACAGCTAATCAGAAACAGAAATGGTGGATGCTGGGATGCTTTAAATCAGAACAGGAAAAATCAGAAAAAAAAGGTTGTAGTGCCAAAATGCCAAGTGAAGCATTTAGGTTTTCCACTACCATTTGCTCAACTACTCCTATATGCTAACTGATGTGAAGAAATCAGAGATTTGAAATTGATTCATGGAGCTGAAACTTGAAGCAAAACAGTTCAGAAACTGATTTAATTCAGAAATGTTCAAGGCAAAAAACAGTTGCAAAAATTGCAGCTCACAAGCTTCAAGTGAACTGATCTGCTGTTCTTGAAGCTCACGGCAGTGCTGGGTTGAAGTATGGCCACAACATAACTGAACCCAAAAGAGAAAAACAGAATAACAAAACAAAAGGGAACAAAGTGGCAAGTAATGAAAAAAAAAAGAAGAAGAGAGGAAACCAAGTGGCACACCATTGAGTTTTGGCACCATGCAATTAGTGAAGTTAATCTCATGCAAATTGAAGATTTGTTCCACCATCATTCTGATTGCAGTAGAGAAAAGAAAGAAAGAGAAAAAAAAATTCAGAAAACAAAACAAAGAGCAAGGTTGGCACGCATAGACAAATTGGCACATTTGAACAAAAGGGTTTTTCTTCATCCAATTCAAAGGAATTATTCAAATTTGACTTCACCACATTTTTGATATCACTAGAGGACTGACAAGAGGGGCAAAGCACATTGGAAACATTCTTGAGCACTCAAGTCTTCCACTTTATCAATTTTTCCATTTCCTTGATTTTTACTCCATTTCTTACCAATTCCCATGTTTTCATTTGTTTTTATAGATGTTGATCCTAATCATGAATAATGGTGGAGATTAGACAATAAGCAAGCCTATGGTAGTGCAAGAAGCATGTGTGTATGAGTGAGCTCCACTTCCATCATCTACTTAGAACTTAAGGAGAGAGCCACCAAAATTTTCCTTGAAAGGCTAGTGATTTAAATTCATCTCAATAACTCATGATGGATGAAAAGGCTAAGTTGTTGATTTAAGGACAAGATACTAATCCATAGAGCTTAGATTTATGGGAATTGACAACCTTAGGTAATTTCTTTTCATTTGCTTCTAATTATGCTTAAGAAAGCCTAAGGGATACATACTTAATAGTTTCGCGAGACGCTCAAGCTCAAGTGTGGGGGAGTTGATAATTACCATTTTATTGATTATTTGAGTTGCTAAAATCCATGTTTGACCTATGTTTTTATTGCTTAATTGTGAAATTGCCCTAGGTTTTAGAACTTACTCTTATTTTGGACTTAATTGCAAATTTACACATATTTGGATTATTTGGCCACTAAATTTTTGATCTATTTTTGTAGGCATGAAAGGATCCTAGACCTAGGGCATACTGGGTCAAACTTGAGTCGGAAGTGGACCCGGATCGAGTTATCAAGCTTCCGATTAATCTGGGCCGTCCGATTCAAGAGTGGCTAGATCTGAGCCATCTGGGTACATCTAAGGCAATCCGAGCTAGCATTAGGGTTGATCAAGCAATCTGATCAAGATATGAAGGTTTCATCCCAATCAGAGCTAAATCAACCGTTGGATCAAGCTCGGAGGGCTCTAGATCGTCCATTCAAAGATTAGGTTGATCTGGACCATCCGTTGCACATCTGGAGGATCCGAGCTACCACGAGGCAGATCCTGACCCCTGATCAACATCCTCAAAGTTTGGCTCAAATCAGAGCAAGATCAGCCGTTGGATTTCCTCAAATTAATCTGAGCCGTCCAATGTTAATTACTTAAGGAAAAATCTGCCCAGACTTCTCCTCGTCGCGTCTTCGCCGCACAATGCTTCTTCTTCGCGTTTTCAGCTTAGTTCTTTATGTTTCTTCATTTTTTCTTCAATCCGAGGCGCGACCACCTCAATTCGTAGCTCATCCTTGAGTGACAGCAAGGAGAAGGATTGAGGTATAGTTTAATTAGCGAACTTTCAATTATTAGCAGTAGATTTCATTTCTGCCATTTCATTTCTGAAGTTTATTCCAGCTGCTGTAATTTTCGTGTATGGATCGTTTCTTTCTCAATTCGAGGTTCATCCTTGAGTGACAGCAAGGATTCCTTGAGCCGAGATGAGAGATTGAGGCTTAGTTAATCTCGGTTATTAGCTGTAATATCATTTCTGCATTTTCTCTCTGTTTTTCGTATCAGCCATTTCAGTTTAAACATCTGAATTGTTCTTTCGTAATTAGGTTTTAAATCTTCAAGTAAGTAGTTAGCTAGCTAGTTTGGTTAATGTTTCACTTAATTTCAGTTTATTTCTCTGATTGTTGCTTGCGTATTTCCTAAATCTGTTGCGTGCCAGTTTGTTTCTACGTGCCATTCTATTTCTGATTTTTACAGTTTCTTTTGAATCTAGTTTGTGCTTAGCTTAATTCCCTGCAATTTAAGCTCGCATTTAGTATGTCAATGCATTAGAGTTGAGTTTGTTTTCCAGCCAGTTCTATTTCTGAACTTTTAGCTCAGCCTCTGCGTATCAATTCTTCCAACTCATTTCTGCAATTCTGAATTTCAGTCCTGCCATTCAAATTTCTGCAATTCTGCCGCAGGATTCTGCATCAACTGATTGGAATTTAGTAAACTTACCTTTCAGTGAACTATTGCACTCGAATTCAGCTTCCATTTGCATCAGACTATTCTGAAATTCTGGATTAGATTTCTAAAATTCTTCATTTCCTCCCTGCATTTCAGACCATTACTGCATTTGTTTCAGCTCATGTTTGCATTCTGATTTCAGCTCATCAGAGAGGTGGAAAGTTAGTGAATTATTGTAATTGATCTCAGCTTGTTTTGTGTGTTTCCGTATGCTGTTGTTGCTGCATTCCATGGTAGCAGTTCTGAATCTCAGTAATTCGAATTCCTGCTCATCATTTCTGCTTTTCGTGTGTGTTTGAATGGATCAGTGTTTGGCTGTTGATTCCTTCACTTAGCCTTGCATATTTCTTCCCTAGTAGCCTGGTTTCTAAACTGAATTGATCAGCTTAAATTTCTGGGTTGGCAGTTTACCGGTTAAGCACTTAACATCAGTTTTTGGCACATCAATTTCTTCCTTCACTTGCGTATCAAGTTTGCTTCAACCTTTCACCTTGTATCAAGCTAAGTTTCGGCTTTGAGGGATGACCTCTGAAGTTCAAAACTAATTGCAGTGTACTCTTTCAATTGAGTTGGAATTTGATTTCCTGAATTTTGCAAATTTGCCTTAATTGATTAAGTGGTTGATTGGATGAGTTGTTGAGTGCCATTACTTGGTTAGTTCATGAGTTTGGTTTCCTTTATTATTATTATTTTTTTTCATTGTGATTTCATCTCTGAATTACAACCCAAAACTCAATTATTTATTTGAAACCCAAAAACACAAACGACACGGAAATTCAAGCATCGAATCAAACAAACTCTCAACTAGTCCCTAGGAAAAATACGACCTGTGGCCCCTTTACTACGTTTTCATATCTTTGATTGCAAAAAGGGTTTCCAGCATTTCAAATACATTTAAATTTGAGACTCACATTCGTGACAGTCTATTCAGGGTCCATCACTGGTCCTCTGCATCAGTCGATTGATACTTATCAGACTCAAATTTCAGTCTTTTGAGTTGAAATTCAAAAATGTATTAAAAGTTTAATAAATTTCGAAAAATCATGAAATTTTGTAAACATATTTCTTTTGATGTCTCCTAACAGAGAAAAATATGGTTTCATGAAAAATCTAAATATGTTTGACTTTTGACCAAAACTTAAAAACTTTGAAAACATTCAATTTTGTATAAAAATCATGTCCTAGTTTTGAACCCATATGTTTTGAAAATCTATACCATAGCAAATAAAACACAGAATTATTTTCAAAACATTTGAAATATTCAATTATTATTAACGAGGTTTTTCCAACCTCGGATGATCGGCCCGGCCTCATGAAAATTTTCTATCAGCCACCAGGGTAAATCGGGAAGCGCTCGCGGTGGGCGGTCTAGAAGCCCAGCGTCCCAGGGTTCACTCCCCATTTGGAGGGAAAATTCCTGCAAATACGCCATAGCTGGGGATCGAACCGCGGATGTCTGGGATAGCGACTAGACGCCTTACTGTTGCACAATAGCCCCGAAGGCAAAATATCCAATAATGATCTATGGGCAAGATGTTCATTAATTAAACATTTACTTTCCCCATAGTTGGTCTATTATTACTAGAGTGATACATCTAATAACTCATCAAAATACTATAAGCATAAGTGAATTATTTATATCATCTTAACATCTCATATGCATATATACAATCATAAATCAAGACAATATGAAATGTCCTAAAGGTAATCCCTATTTAGCCCATTTTATCATGAATTTCTATTTGGGCTAAGTACTCCCCCTTAAGGTCTCAAGTCAACCAAATTTCAAAATTTTAAAATTTTAACATGGTTGACTAAACCTAAATCCTCTAACCCTTGATGATTGACTTTGGCACCCAATAGAAATGTTTCCTAATTGAGTTGACCAAATATTCTTTAGGAATCCATTTTCTATCTAGGGTTTTGGTTTTTGCTTGTCCTCTAGCAAGTAGGCAATGATAAATTTTTCCATTGCTAGATTTTCCAAAACCTAATTCTTCTTTCTTGAAACTTGCCCTTTGGCTCTCAATGATCATGTCCAGGGGTTTTGAGTCAATTTTAAATTTTTCTAAGGGCTTTTGTAAGATTATCTATCTTTTCTCTTAATTCCTTATTTTCTTCTTCTAAGTATGAATCATTTACACTAGAAGAGGAAGCATGCATATTATCCTTAATTGTCATAGATTCTAATTTTTTGATTTAGCATGTAAATTTCATTTTTCAAACACTTAATTTTCTTTCTAGCCTTAAACAAGTCATCATTAGTGCTAAAAATTATTTTAACTAAAGTGGTAGTGGGTAGATTATATACCTCACTTACCGAGACGTCCGAGTCTGAAGTTGAGCCTCCCCCTTCCCCTTCATCTTTGCTTGAGCTCTTCTGTTCTTCAATTTTGGATTACGTGGAGGCAAGGTCTTCAATTCCCATTAAGGTAAAATGCGATACATGATGCTCTCCTCTTTCGATGAAGATGACTCATCCCATGTAGCCTTTAAATTTTGCACCTTTTTACCTTTTTCTTTTATTTTCTTCTTTTCTTCCTTTTTCTTCAAGAGTGGATGCTCATCTATTATATGTCCTTCTCCTTGATAATTGTAACATATGATCTTTCTTGTTCTACTCTTGCTCCTTGAACTTTTCCTACCATAAGATTTGTTAGTAGAAAAATATTTAAATGTTTTCTTCATTTTTCTTACCATATAGGCTTCCACATCACTATCCATGGATGCACTTAATTCTTCTGAGTTGGATGAGGAAGCTTTTTTCTTTTTACCTTTTCCCTTGTTTCCGACAAGAACTATACTTTTTGATTTGTAGACTTCTTCAATAGCTCCTCTAATCCGAGTTTCATGGAGCTCCATGGTTGAGAAGAATTTCTCTAGAGAAGTTTTCTCTAGATCCTTAGATATGAGTATAAGTCCACCATTGAGCTCCAATTTGATGTTCTTGGGAAGACATTGATGGCTTTCATCAATGTGTCTCGGTTTGAAAGTTGCTCTCCTATACTTGTGTTAAATATCGAGTTTCAGGGGGCTAAATGGCAAAATTTGAAATATAAAGGCTTAGTTATAATTTTTCGAACTTGGAGGATTTAATTGCAAGATGTCAAAAATAGTTATAAAATCCCTAAATCCCTCAGCCCCGTGCCCTAAACTCACCCGAACCCCCTCTCCTCTGCGCCGATAACTCTCGTTTTTCCCCACGCCGATTTTCCCCAATCGCCTCAGCCTCGACGCTGCAGCGAGCGGTTCCTCGTCACCGTCGCCGCAAGCCCCACCCTTTTCTTCTTCTTCTTCTTCTTCTCATTTCTCTCCTCCTTCGAGAGATCCAGCGCCCACTTAGTCGCGCTGTATTCACGTGGAACCCTAGCCGACGTCGATCCTCTTCGCCTTGCCGGTCCGGAACCAGCCGCGCCGACCATCATCAAGGTAAGGATTTGTTTGTATAGTGTCTCTCTTGGTTGAATTGAGCATGGATTGAGGATTGAGGTTGATCAGTGGTGGTAATTTAGGTTAGGATTTGGTTAATTCCTACATTAGCTTTGGATATTGGATGTGGTTAGGTTTGCAGTGGAATTGCCTTGGGTTGGCTTTTGATTTCAGTTTCTATACCTGTTCTGTTCTTGGATTAATTTCTATATGGTTTGGGTTTGAACTTTGCCGTAAGCATGGAATCATTGGATTGAAGTTTCCTGTGTAGGTTGAGAAGTTGGTAATTAGGTGAGTTGACGAATTAATTAGTGGACGTTGGAGTGGAATTGAGAAATTAATAACCTTGTTAAGGGATTTTGAGATTTAAAGTAATAACTTGATATTGGATGAATTAGGTTAAGAAGGGATCAGTTGTAAATTGTGAGTTATTTAAATAGAAGTTACAATTAGGATTTGTTCTAATTTTGTTTAGTATTCTGTTTAGCTAATTTGTTAATTTTATAATTAGTTAAACCTTATCATTTATACAGGACTTTGATTCAGACTCGTTCAGTTGATCGTGGAAGGTTTCCATTTACGGACTTCTAAAATAAAGGCGGGTACTTCTCCTTTGTACTCGTGTAGTTCCTTTTACCTTAAAGCATGGTTGTTTTATGTTTAATAGGTTGCTTGACCTTATTCCTTGTTGTTTGTTATTTTAATATCGCCGTTGATACTTTTTCTTCGTTGATCTTCAAGTATTCAAAATTTGTATCCGTACAGTCTCCTGTTGTTTTCTGTTCTGTAAAGTGTCGCTTGTACGCGAGTACTTAGAAGTCCATTAAACACAATTAGGTTTATTTGACATTAGAAATATCCTACCTAGTAGTGTAGGTGCATAATCATTGGTTTTCAATTTCTGGTTGGTTGTATCGCGACATCATTTACTTGTTGGATTTTGTTGCATCGTTGTTTCTCCGGTTGTTCGTGCATCTTGTAGCATGCACCATATCTGCACGTTGCATACTAATGACTGTTGGGCTTCCATATGGTTAAGCTGTCATTAGTCATTTAGTTGCTAAGTTCACTCAACCACTTGTTGTCGTGGTAGTTGCTAGAGTGCGAGCAACTGTCCTGTTAGCCACACATGTTGCAGTTGTAGGCAAGCAGTGACACCCTCACTGTTGTTTTCGAGGGATGCTAGAGTTGTTGGTGGCTCCCCCTATATATCGGGGTTTTGGAGTGTTCACTCCCCAGCATTCTGTCCACTCAACCACACTTTTCTGTGGTATTCGTTGGAGTGCGTACAGTTGTCACAGCCCTACCCACTCGGTCACACAGATGAGATGTGTTGGCGGCTTGACTAGCGTCAGGGGTGACACATGTCATTGCATCATATGCATACGTATTTCATTTATGCATTTTCTTGTGTTTGATGCATTTATATGAGCTATGATTGTTGCACTTGGTTGGCATGCATGTATATGTTGGATTTATTGTTGTCGCGTTGTTTTATACCTGCTTAGTTGTTATTCAGTTTTATAATATGTTGTTCTATATATGTTATGCATGTTTAGGTATTCCTATATTCCTTATGGATTGTACCCTGTTGGTTCTCTACTTATTATACCTTTTGTTATGTCATGCTTATTTTCTACTCATATACCCGCAGAGTCCGCCCGGACTCACCACCCCTGCTTTCTCTTTTTGTTTCAGATAGCAGGTAGTTGTGTTTCTTAGAGTCAGGAGAGGATCCAGTTGCCAGTTGCCAGTCGCCAGAGTTGAGTTATTTTTCCGTATTTGGTTTAGTTGTTTTGTTTTCAGTACTTGGTAAAGTTGCATTTTATTTGTTATCAGGTTTTGTCGTTATCAGAGACATTTGAGTTCTCTTTGGATTGTAGTTTCTTTTATGTTTAAGGTGGATGAGTCACCCGTTATCTTATTTATAACTGTGTGGTGATGTTTTATTCCTGTTATGATAGTTGAGCCATCTTTTGAGTTTGGAGTGTATGTATATTTGCCTCATCTTGTCCGCCGTACAGGGAAGATGCTGCCTGATTTTCGAGTAAGCATGTGCCTCTGGGGTCGTGACAATTTGTTAGTTCATTAATTATTTCTTTAAATCTAGCATGTAAATTTGATACCTTCTCCCATTTATCAAGTTTGATGTTATTGAGTTGAGACCGGAGAAGATATCTCTTTGGCAATTTTGCCTCCGAAGTGTCTTCATGAAGCTCTACTAGCTTACCCCATAAGTCTTTGGCACTTGAGTAGCTCCCAATCCTTGTTACTTCTTGTTGGGGAAGCACACTTAGTAGATGGCGCAAAGCTTTTGAATTTGCTAAATAATCATCCTTTTGCTTCTTGCTCCATCTTATCTTTTCAAGTAGCTTGTTTTCTTGATCTCTAGGTACTTCAAAATCGTTTTCCATTATTAACATAATATCAAAATCGGTATTGAAGAATACCTCCATCCTCTTCTTCCACCACGAGAATTCTCACTCGAATTTTGGCGGTTGGATGTGCGAGCTGACCATTTTGATGATTTTGCTCTTCTTGGTGGTTAGTCCGTTGAAGGCGACCTTGCGCTCTGATACCACTTATTGGGATCCATGGCACGGCTAGAGGGGGGAGTGAATAGCTTGGTCACCCAAATTCACTTTCTTCCTACAATCGTTAGCACAAGTGGAAACTTAAACTCACAATTAGAGCAATGCTAACTTGTTACCGTTTATGTGGTTCAGAGATTACTTGCTCCTACTCCACGGCGTGCCCTTGAGGTGGACAAACCCTTGATCATTCGGTGGATCACGCCCCGGCAATCTCCGGCTAATGCTTTCTCCTTCTCGGTGGAGAACAACCTCTCACAAAACTTCTTCCTCCTTAAAAGATGTGAGCTAGGGTTTTAGAGGAGGAGGGAACACTTGGAGCTTAAACACTTGAGTAAAGATTTCACAATGAATTTCTAACCTATCTCAAGTCTCAAGCTCCTCTTTAAATAGAGAAGAGAGTTGATAACCAAACAGTTTAACCCGGACACTAGTCGACTGCCCCAGGGTCAGTCAACTGGTGTCCAATGGCTAGTTTAACGACTAGATTTTGAACAGACCAATCGACTGGTCTGGGGACCAATCGACTGGACTAGGGACCAGTCGACTGCTCCGACTGTTCGACCTTATAGAAAGATCAGTCGACTGGTTACCATACTAGTCGACTGCTACAGTGCTCTCTCAGTAGTGTCAGTCGATTGATTCTCTTGCCAGCCGACTTCCCTACTTACAAGTTCACTCTCAACCTCTCCGAAGTTCACCCTTCGTGTATGCCTTGAAGTCCACTTCTTTGGCTTGCCCCTGAAGTTCTCTTCCTTCGGCTCTCATCCCTCAGATGCACACACAAGCCCGCGGCTTGTCTCCATGCCATCCTTCGCGTATGCCTTTGAAGTCTACTTCCTCGGCTCTGTTGGATCTTGGATGGCTAGAGCGGGGTGTGAATAGCCAGACACTTAAACGTTGCTTCTCTTTCATTTCTTTCTGCAATCAGAGTTAGCAGTGGAAGAAAAACAGATAGAAAGAAAGAAATACAGAAGGAAGAACAAACCAATCAAACGCTAACACAACGATGTACAAGGTTCGGGGATAACTTGCCCCTACTCCTTGGTGTGCCCGTGAGGTGGGCGGTCCCTTGATCGTCGGCAGATCAAGCCCCGGAACTCCGGATAAAACAATCTCCTTCTCAGTGGAGAAACCTCTCCACAGCCAGTCTCAGAAGAATATCAAACTAAGCACTCGAGACAATGAGAAGGATAGCTCACATAGATGTAGCAGAAACACTCAAGCAAGAAGACTACAGAGAGTACCACAACCCAGCAAAACCTTTGCTTGTTTTCTGTTCCTTCTCCCGCTCCTCTGCTTCCCAGCTTCTTCTTAAGCCTCTGCTCACCCAGCGCGTCTACAACCACTGATCAGCGCCGTCATCACTGACCCACTGACCTCTACTGGGCTCAGTCCACTGAAACCACTTCAGCCGAGCCTCAAGTCAGTCGCCAGCTTCGCCAGACAGTTGCCACCCCACGCCAGAAGCCGTTGAATCCTGCGAATGGAAAACAAACAAACCAGACCGAAGCGAAAGTCACCCATTGACCTCCTTATTGGTTTGTGTCATCCCTGTATCACCTGCATACTCATCAGAGGATTAGCACAACAAATCAAAAGGAAATCAGCAGGTATCAGAAGGATTCAGTACGAAATCAGACGTCTGACAACGATTCAAATCAGACACTGATCGGTCACCCGGACCGATCAGTTACCCTTCTGACCGATCAGACTCACCTCTGATCGATCCAGCAAGGATCTGATCGGTCACCTTGATCGATCAGAGATAAGGGATCGGTCACTAGACCGATCCACCAGCTCACTAGAATTTCTGGCCACAACCCACAAGCTCCCTAACCTGATCGGTCACTTGACCGATCAGGTTATGCCCTGATCGGTCAAGGTGACCGATCAGGTCACCTCTGGACCGATCAGGACCCATCCTGATCGGTCCAAGAGGACCCTGATCGGTCCAAGTGATCGATCAGGTTTTCTCTAGAGATCTTCTGATCTCTCTTTGATCGTTCACCAGAACGATCAGAAGCCAAACAGAAAAATTCTATTCTCATTCTAATCATTCACCAGAACGATCAGACTCCCTGGATCGGTCACCAGATCGATCTATTAACAAGGGAGCTCATGCCAACTTCTGGTCGGACTCCAGACCAATCCAGCCACTTGGCTGACTCATGCGCAATCCCCCGGACCAAGACTTCATGCCGGGCTTCACTCACCGGGACTTTGTTCAACCTAACTTCACTCACTAGGACCCGGCTTCACTCACCGGGGTTTCCGTCACCTAGCTTCACTCGGTAGGACCCGGCTTCACTTACCGGGATTTCCTTCACCTAGCTTCACTCGCTAGGACCTGGCTACACTCACCGGGATTTTCGTCACCCGGCTTCACTCATCGGGGTTTCCGTCACCCGGCTTCACTCACAGGGACCCGACTTCACTCACCGGGGTTTCCGTCACCCGACTTCACTCACTAGGACCCGGCTTCACTCACCGGGGTTTCCTTCACCTAGCTTCCCTCGCTAGGACCCGGCTTCACTCACCGGGATTTCAGTCACCCGGCTTCACTCACCAGGACATGGCTTCACTCACCGGGATTTCCTTCCACCTAGCTTCACTCACTAGGACCCGGCTTCACTCACCGGGATTTCGTTCACCTAGCTTCACTCACTAGGATTTCCTTCACCCGGCTTCACTCACCGGAGTTCATGCCCAGTCCCGGACCAGGACTTAAGCCGAACTTATCTTACTCACCTAAACTTAAATCGGTGTCAACACCAAAACAACAATCAGGTCAGACTGCATCAATAGGCTCGCCCTTTGAAGTCCTCTTCCTTCGGCTCTCGTCCCTCGGATGCTTCACTCTGTTATTCCTCATGTGTGGTTGACTACGTGCTGCAAGACTCAAACACACACATCAAATCAACATGAAAATATAACTTAATCATATTGACACATACATCAAAACTTATGATTTATCCAATCAAACTTGGGTCGATTGCACCAAAACTTCCTGCATTTTCATGTTATATAATTTGTTCAATAACAAATCACGCTTGCTTACCTTCGTGTTGGAAGTTCTTGGAGTTCGATCAGTTTGCTACATAACCCCTTCGCGCTGTTGAAGGGGCCATCGCAGTTGAGCTCTTCTTTGGTAAGACCGCACTGAAGGGTTTAGGTCACCTTGGTATCTGTTTATATCTTTTTCTTTAAGGCAAAGTCCTAGTCAATGTAACCCAAAAGCTCACCTTGTTCATCTTGTGGAAGATCGAGGCCAGCTTGGATGATGATCCACATGTCCGCCTGAGTTTTTAGGTAGACCTTCATAGGGCTCTTCTAATACCCTAAGTTCTCTCCAAAAAAAGAGGAGGATGGGCGGTACTATAACCTTTTTGTTGGGCCATTGAGAGAGAAAGAGGAGAATCTTACAAAACACAAATGAGGAAAACTTGTACTAAGACTTGGTCTTTGATTAGTAGTGCGGGAAGAATTAAAATAAATAATCTCGAGTGATGTTGCATCAACTTCGAGAAGCAAAAAAACTTACGAATGAGGAAAATATCAGAAAGAGGCAATAATACCATTTTTGATTAGTTCGAAAAATACAAACTCGAAAAAAAGACCTCTCAAATGGTGGTTTCACCAAATTTGAGCAAACCTCGCTCTGATATTAATTGTAGAATCATAGAGAGCGATATAGGAGGGCGAATATCGCGTTCAAAAAATCTTCGATTCGGACTTAGAATAATTAAGAGTACACAACGGAAATAAGCACAATTAAAAAGAAACATGGCTAACGCAGGTTTATTTTGACTTGGTTCGGAGTTTGTAACGATTCCTACTCCAAGGCTCACGATCCTTGATGTTTACATTGAGCAATCATTATCAATCCGAAATAATGATACAAGAATGCAAAGTTAAGTACAAAAATAATTAATAGAATGAAGAAAGAGCGCATTGTTGTTGGTGCGGCGTTTCGGCGTTGTTGAGTTGTTTCTAGCATAGCACACAAGAGCAAGAATTGTAGAAGAATTTATGTTTAGGCTTCTGGTGGAAGAACCCTTATATAGGGTCACTCGGGCACCCGTATATCCATCATGGGCACCTGTGTTATAGCGATCCGGCCGCTGCATCATCCATGATCGGTCCAAGATTTATCCGCACTCGGGGGCGCCTAACTGTTCTTGGGCGTCTGTGTTATTAACATGGAACCTCCACTCAGCGTATGTCAGCTCAGCTAAGCCCTGGCTGAGTTGAAGCTTCTCAAGTGCTTGTATTCTCGAGCGCTTGATAGCTATTCAGGTGCCTCAGTGTCAGCAGTCTGCCCGTTTACTTAGCTACAATACAGGATTAGTATAACAAAAGTAAAGTAAACATGTATATATTTGACAACCCGTGCTGTCCGGTCCTGACTTTCAGATTTCAACTGAAACTCTAAGTCGAACCAATACCTACTGTTCCCTCTTCTGAGGAACGCATCCTCACCTACTCCACTCAGGAAAGTTACCTATCGCCAACCGGTATCTCTGGTTGGACTTTTGCTTGGCCTTCGACGACTCCGGAACTCGTGATGTTCGTACCTTAATTCATCCCGACTCTTGTCCGTTGTCCTCACTCGGTTAAGTCTTCTGCCCAGTCCTCAATCAGGACTTCGATGTCCAACCTCCGATCAGGTCTTCGTGCCCAACTTCACTCACTAGGTCTTCGATGTCTAATTCTTAACCAGGACGTCGTGTCCTACTCTATGGATCAGAACTTCGTACTTAGTTATATTAGGATTTTCTTATGCTCAGTGAAATATATTAGATTATAAAATACATTTAATTTTGAATCTTTTATCAATATTAAACTAAGATTCGATCTCATATTTTCGGCATAACAAAATTTACTTTAGTAAGTAAGTGGATGTCAAATTTGCGTGGGATTAGATTTTTCATTTTCAAAATTTATCAGATTTAAAGAACGATATATATATATATATATATATATATTAAAAACAAAAATAGTACAACGTGTCGCATACGTTTTGGAAGGGGTCAAAATATTAGAGTATGGCCATGGAGCTCAATTAAAGATTCTTATTCCCGGCCGTAGCATTATCTTAAATTTAGATAATGACATTGGTGACCTTTTGCCCAAAGACGCTTTTAAAAAGGGACCAATTTTGAGTGTTCTTTATCATTTTTGGTGGAGAGGCAATTCATTCGTTCTCAATATTTTTATAAATTTATTTTAGGATCAACTAGATAAATTATAAGATTACTAATTCCAATAGTAATTAGCTTACAAGGAAACACAATGTTCTTTATCATCAATGACTTCTATTTGTATGTTTTTAGTTTGTGGAAAGTTATTGCCTATGATAGAATTTACATTCTATAGTTTTATAATAGCTTCTCTTTTGCTCGAGCTATTCGATTTATACAATTTCATGATAGGCTTGTCTACTAATGTAGATAAAAGAAATTTATCGTCACTTTCAATTTGAATGGGTTGGCCTAGGTTCTTCTCTAATCTCACAACACCGATTCAAAATTTCAAGTTGTAATAGTTATTTTGCTACAGATCGGAGGGTTATTATTTTCTATTTACCAATTTGTAATATAATAGCAATATAATCTAAGTCTCGTTCTAATCCAATCAAGTCGACTAGAATGGATTATTTTGATCTCTAGTCTATTATAATTGTTTAGCCTATTATCTTTTTTAGCCCAATAAAACATTAAAAATTCAAATAATTGTCATAATCTAAAATTCAGACGGCTATTTCTTGTCAGAAAATATCGCACTCCGCTAGTGTAACCATGCAATCTCAAAATTGATTGAGGGTGTTTGTTTCACACATCATAAGGTACATTTTGATATTGAGTTTGGGATGTAAAACGTGAACCAATTTGTTATCCAAAATCCTAACGGTAAAGTTGTTTTAAATCCTTAATGGGGAGTCAAATTTTATATTCACTCCTCACACAAGTTTTTGTTTGTTTTTGCTCCCTAATGGAACTAAGTATAAAAGGGTAAAAATTGAGTATACATCAGTGAAAACTGAGTATAAAAGAGTGAAACTTGAGTATAAAAGAGTGAAAATTGAGTACAGGGTTATTGATGTGGTGGATGCAAACTGCCATACTCAGTTTTTTAACTTTTATACTCAATTTTTTTCAAATAATACTCACCAAACATCACATCAGGGATTGCATGCAAAGAAATGTTTGGGTAGGGATTGCATGCAAAGTTGACTTGGTAAGTGAGGAGTTTAAGAAAATTTACCCAAATACTAACTTGCGGCTCCATTTTTACTAAGTTGTTCTTCAGCTCAGGGTCAGTAGATTTTCTAGATACGCCCCTAGACGACGCCTTCATAGAGCAAGTTATTGCACACCTGGTAACACATCAATTTGGTCCCCCAAATCTAAACCTGTCCACCTCCAAATCTAAAATCATGAATCCATCCATGTATATGAATGAGTGACTAATCAATAAATATCTAATCCTCATAAATTAGAGCATACATCTTACAACCAATTAGATTACGATCGCTCAGATTAAATCTATATATGCATAAAGAAAACTAATCAAGAAGCGTTCTTAAGTTTGAGTAATCGATAAACATCATATCGATCCTCATAAATGAGAGCATACATCTTACAACCAATTAGATTACGATCGCTCGAATCAAATCTATGCCTAAAGCAAATCAGAAATGATACGCTGCGTGAAAACGCAGCGTGAATGCAGCGTGAACGACGTAGAACGCCACGTCGTTCATGCCACGTGGGCTGAAATTTTGGCGGAGCGTGAATGATTAAAACACGCGCGTTTTATTTCCCGTTCCGCCGAAAACCCATACGACTTCTTCTTCCTCACTCCCTCCGCCGCGAGTTGTTGCGAGGGAGCCGCACGCACGTTTTGTTTCGTCCCTCCCTCCGCCGCGACTTCTTCTTCCTCCCTCCTTCCGCCGCGAGTTGTTGCGAGGGCGCCGCACGGCCGCGGTTTCGTTGGAGTCGAACGCCGACCTTCGTCTCGCTTGGAGACCCAGTCCCGTCCGACGCCGACCTTCGTCTCGCCTTGCGAGGGCGTCTTGGAGACTCAGATCTCGTCAGCCTGATCGGTCAGCCTGATCAATCAAGGTGACCGATCAGGTATTTTCCTGATCGGTACTTGCCTGATCGATCACCTTGACCGATTAGGGAAGTACCTGATCGGTCAAGTGACCGATTAGGTTCTTTCATCTGCTGAATTGCAGTCTCCAGAGTGAAGCTTTACTTTTAAAGGAGAAACATCTACTGGTTCTACAGAATAGAAGTTTGATTTGCCTAGCTGAATTGCAATCTCTACGATGTATTTCAAACTTGAGCCACTACCAGATTGCTTATGACCTTGTTCTTGTCTTATTATAGGCCACAGCTTACTCTTTCTGGAATAGAGAAGAAACTAAAAACATGTGGTCTGAACCACTGAGAGCAACATTTTGGATTTCCTTCCAGCCATAAGTTATGCAGGGATGGAAAGCTGCCAAGGATTTCAAGTGTTGTGAAACTAGAAACAATATTGTAGGAGAGATCAAGCTCTTCGAGTAACTTGAGATTGTCGATCCCATTAACTGAAGTTAAGCTCTGCCAAGTCTTGCATTCACTCCTTTTCATAAATGTCATTTTAACTCAAGTACCAAAATTTCTAACAGGTGACAAAAAACTCCAAAGCAGTGTTATATTGGTAGTAAGCTCATAAAAACCAACCATACCTCACTCAACCGAGCCACTGAGAAGAAATCAAGAACAGATCAATTATTTTGCAACTTAAACAAAACAAAGGGCTAACATCAAGAAGAACAGTAAATTTTCATTTTCAGTGACTGTTTGATTTAAACCGACAAGAGACTCTAAACGTCTCTACATAAATTACAACCGAAGCTCAAGGTTCACATCTCGAATTGCTTGGTTGTCAGACTTTTCACATACCGTATGTATCCTGGTCATGGCTTAATGGGGAGAAACACAATTGGCACAAATTGGCAAATTACAAGTACTAAGTTTACAGAGAATTCAAAACAAAGAGACACAGGCAAACTACGATTACAGAGAAACAGAAACATTTACAAAGATTACAGACAATTCAAAACACAAAGTGTATATTTTAGATAATAGCCAAACTAAGTTTACAATAGCCAAACATTTGACAATCTCATTTGCAACAGGCAATTATCTTCATAAGAGGTAGGGAACTCAATTATCTTCATCTGAGGAGAAAGCCGCACGTGTGACAACCCATATAATCCAACCAATCACTATCACAAGTATTTGTGTAACACTTCTCTTTATAGTATTCAATTCAAGGAGTAGCTTGCAATTGTCACTCTTCAACTCCTTCATAGTATTCTCTGCACTTCTAATATCAGCCTCTAACTTGTTTATTTTTCTTAGCAATCCTGGTATTACTTGAGTCGATCTACTACACATCTCCTCATCAACCCAAGCCTAGAAATCACACCCTCCACTCTGCGATTCCAAATTATTTATAAGATTTGTTGTTCAAAGTTTTGCATGAAAGAAAAGACAAATTATGTTTATCCTACCCTACCTCATATAGTGGACATATGACAAATCTCCTGCCTGGGTTGTCATTAGTCCATGAAGTGATGATTTTCGCCATTAGTCCACATTTACATTTCGGTAGATTGGTGTTGTAATAATTGGGCATTTTTAACCTACCCTTTTTAACTTGTAAAGATAAAAAAATACACCATAAGCAGTTTACAATAAGCAGTTTACACCACATGTATGCATAAGCAGTTTACAATAAGTAAACAACATAGTTTTAAATCGATCTCTAAATTGTTTAAGTTTACAATAGTTTAAATTAATCTCTAAATTGTTGAAATGGAATCAGCATAGTTTAAATTGAATCAATAAGCAGTACACAATATGACAATTTTTAAGCCGATAGAGAATTTGGAATCATTTTAAATTAAAATTAATGTATTCTGAATTTTTTTTAAAACATTGACAATGTGATAATATACCAACAAGCCAAGAGTAAATGCCTCCAAGCTGTCACATGTCTGGTTCAACCCCTCCAAGCTATGGGTCAAGACTGAAAGAAATTAGGGCTTCATATGAGCAACAACAAAGTTAGGGTTTGAGGGACAATAACCAGGCAGTGGAAGAAAAAACCAATTCGACTGAAAGATCAGCCGTTTGTCGGAGTCGCAGAGAAACAACCAAATTAGGCTTGATGGAAGACAAGAAGAAAGGGCACAATAACAAAATTAAGGTTGAGGCGTCGACAAGACGAACCTTCGGTCACAGCTGGCCTTCGGTGACAGCAAGGCCTCCCTGGAGCTCCAGTGAGGCGTCAACGAGATATGACGTTTGCTGGAATATTGTAATTCACGTGCGGCGGTCTCGCAAGAAGAAAGCTAGGGCGTCGGGGCTGGGTCTCCAAGGCGAGACGAAGGTCGGCGTTCGACTCCGACGAAACCACGGTCGTGCGGCGCCCTCGCAGCAAGTCACGACGGAGGGAGGAAGAAGAGGATGAACGGAAGCTCGTATAGGTTTAGGGTTCGGGAAAAGGTTTCGGCGTCGGGGGTAAAGGTTTCGCGTTGGGGGAAACATTAATCTACTCAGTGGTTAAAACACGCGTGAATTATTCTGCGCCCATGTGGCATGAACGACGTGGCGTTCCACGTCGTTCATGCTGCATTCACGCTGCGTTTTCATGCAGCGTATCATTTCTGAAAGCAAATTAACTAATCGAGAAGCGTTAGTTCTAAAATTTGTATTTCTTCCGTGGCAGGGCTGTCTTCGGAGAGGCAGCATAGGCAGGCCTTGGGCCTCCCTATTTTAGAGGCTTCCATATTATTTAAGTTACTTATTAAATTTAATAATAAATTAATTTTTTTAAGCATAAATAGTTAGAACTGGCCCTAAATTAGGATCTAAAATATCAAAAATTTATTATATATATAATTTTTTCTAAAATCATGTTTTCTCTTTTTCTTGCCTAATTATTTTTCATCTAAAAATTAACCTAAGGTCTCCAATGGACTTCCAATTTTCTAGAGACGGTATTATTCCGTGGGTTCTTATCGAATAAACTCACCTATGAAGTAGTGAGTAGAGTCAACAAATCGTGAGAGTTTTATTATCTTCTATAATAAAAAATTGAGAATTTTATTATTTTCTATAATTAACTAACTAGTAAGTTAAGATAAATTAAAATTCTATCTTAATTAACTTGTACATCTAACTATTTATAAATAGATTGGATTTTTCTTTTTTTTTTATAAAACATAGTTATTTAAATATTTCTATCTTTCATTCACTTAGAGGTCATCAATTCGATCCCATGAAATCCACCGACTACCTAAATCCAAGAAGTGTAGATGAGCTATAGGAAATGGCCGAATAACACGAGTGATTCCAATGTTATGGGTGTTTATTTGTGATGTGTTAAAATCGATCCCTTGAGGGCTAGATTGGTATTTTCTTGCATGTGGAAGCCATTGACATTGACTTTGATAATAGTGTTTGTTTGATGTTTTACCAAATAGTATATTTGAGAATACGTAATTATCAAAAAGTGTCCTGAGGTTTATTTTCAACACGGACCTGAAATTCAAGAATATCAAACTCTCGGATATTCAAAATCAAAATATTTTATTTTTTATTATAATTATAAATAAATATATAAAATATATAAAATAGAGATAAAGATAAATGAATTGTATACACAAAATGATATATCTAATGGTTCCATTCAGTTCCTATTGGGATCGAAAATAAGGTTCCATTGATTTCTAGGATTACAAAATGTAAATTACATTATAACTACAAATATACAATGTATACACAACAATTACAATTGCATTGTATACACAACAATTACATATTACCCTTCTAATTTTTATCTGTCATAATTTTATATAAAAAATTTATGGAGACAAAAATTTATGGATGACTTCAACCCAGTTGAATCTAGCAAGATTTTCAAAATAATCTACTATATCAACAAGACCTAAAGAGACTTTATATGTACAAGATGAAAATAAAATACAAACAAATATGTACAAAATATAAAATTTGCAAACAAATATAATATCATCCTCTTATTGAACACTATTGATATAATATTTAAGTAACTACTTAATTTGTATTCTGGTAGGTTATTTTTCTTTTGAGAAATAAGTAAGATAGATGTCACCGAAGCAATAGTTGAATTAATAAGGACCGAAACAACTCGATCTGCAATATCCAGTAATAAAACAACATCTCTTCTGGTGAACACAACCAATTCACCTGAAAAATTTTAAATAATTAATTATCTTCAAGAAGATATGTTTGATATGATTTCATATTAGGTCCAACGTGAGCATAAAATTATTTCATTTCAGGCCCAACGTGAGCTTGAAATGAAATAATTTCAGGCCCAAAGAGGGCCTAAAATCAAATCATTTCAGGTCCTCTTTGAGTCTGATATGACAATCATTTTAGGCCCTCTTTATCCCTATTTTATCTTACTATATTTCATGTTTAAAATTCATAACTAAAAGATGTACCTAAAAATCTAAAAGTTTGAGACTATAACACAACTATCACTTTTTGACAAATAGAAGTAGGTTGCCTGCGCTGAAAAAGAAAGGAGAAATGGAGAATACCTACATCCAAACCACAATCTATTATTTTAAAATCAAAATTATGAAAAAGTGGTTGGGATGTCTCAAAAATCTAACTATGAAAAGAGTTGTTGATGGAAGAGGTATAAGAGAAATAAGATAATTTTTTATGCGTCTTTTAGTAAAAAATAAACCTCAGGATATTTTTTGATAATTACGTATTCTCAAGTGCGTTGTTTGGTAAAAAGTTGGTGTTTGTTGTCTCCTCCATTGTTTACTAGCATTAAGGCGTTCGTGTGGTAAAAGGTAACTCACTTATCCTAAGTGTGCTTCACCATTGGTACTATAATGAAATGAAAGAAGTAAATCATGATGATTGAACAATCTCTTTAGGTAGAAGGAATTTTATTCTACAATGATGCTTCCTCCTACAATTGGAGATCTCATCATGTGGAGGACATAGAGGTCAAGCATCTTTATGTGAATTCCACACGGTAAGAATGAATCGATTTGCACAAGGTAACATTGTTGGGGCAGGCATACAATGCGGAGTGAGAGTGGATGGTGTTGAGGCAATCTGTGGTCCGGAGTGACCAAGTGTTTTGATGTTTGTGCAAAGGGTTTAAGTTAGGTTTACCCTTGTGATCTCATATGTATATGTTGAGTGTGCAGGTTGTACAGGTTACACATATGGACTTGATTGGACGGCCTCGATATGGTGAAGGGTGGCATGGAGACAAGCTGGAGGCTTATGTGCGCACCTGAGGGACCTTGGTGAGCAGGGACGATGAGCTGATGGGCGCGGACTTCGAGGCATGTGTGAAGGATGACATGGAGGCAAGCTGGAGGCTTGCGTGCATCCGAGGGACGGGAGCCGAAGATGAAGAGGGCGCGAAGGCAACAGTCGAGGCTGCGGAGGAGGAGTCAGTCGAGTCGTGAGGGTACGAGTGTTGTGTGATTGTACTCGGGAAATCCTAGGGTACTCGGGGAGTGTAACGTACTCGGGGAGTGTAACCCTAGGATCAGCAGGGTACCAGTCGACTGCCCTGGGGGCAGTCGACTGGTAGGTGGCTGGTGAGCTGGCAAATTCGAACGTTGGGGGTGTCAATGGTCGAATTTGGCTGGCACCAGTCGACTGCCCTGGGGGCAGTCGACTGGTAGCAAGAAATCAGCTCCGAGTCCTATTTAAAGAGGACTTCGTGGTGGCTGAGTTTCTTGACGAAACTCACTTGGATAAAGTGGGTTAGTAGTCTACTATGATCAGAGAGTGTCCGAAGTGTTGTGGCGAGGTTTCTCCACCCACAAGGAGCGACAGATCTAGCCGGAGGTTATCCGGGGGTTGATCCACCGAAGGATTCTTGGATTAGTCACCCGACCGGGGTGGATACCAAGTAAATCAGGTTGTTAGCATTGTTGTTTCTTATTTACTTTGCATATTATTGTTTCCGCTGCGCTAACGACTTCGTAGAGATCAAAACGACGAAAAAGTGCTATTCACCCTCCCTCTAGCACACCATAAAAGTGTTATTCAATAATAAATGATTGATGAATGGAAAGGAAAGCATTGAGGACGACTCCATGTGTTAGATTATAAGTGTGAGTCTTGAGAAACACATGGAATTATGGATGGATTTCAATATTGATACCATGTTTAGGAAACTAGGATTTGTACCAAAAGTCAAGCACATTTGTGGTTTTCATGAAATCATATTTTTCTAGGATAGGGTATATCCTAGCAAATGTGCTTGCAAATCTGTTAGATTTTTTTGTGGTGATGAGTTCTTTTTGACACTAGGGCAAAGGTTGCTTGGGAGCAATCCTTTAATGGTGTCCAAGGGGGAAGAACTTGGGTGTTGGGTTGGGTATAACTCAACATGGTGTTATGGTGGGTAGAACTTCACCATGGAAGAATGAAAATTGGAGAAGGCATAGGTTAAAGGGGGAGGTTGCCCTTTTGATTTGCTTTGATTTTCATAAGAAAACTTTTGGATTTTGTGCCAAACTTGGGAATGGTGAGGGTTACATGGTGAAATGTATTTTTCCCAAGTGGGAATGGGTTCCACAAAGTTATCTACGAAATTTGGGAATTTTTAGAAATTTATGGAATTTCTGGCGTATTTCTGAAAATGGCCAGAAAATATGATATTCAGAGTATCAGTCAACTGCTACTGTTGGCAATCGACTGCCCAGGGCTGATTTGGGTATCAGAAGCTGGGTTGGTGTCCAAATGATAAGAAACAAGTGTATGGGGGTCAAGTACACTATGTTTGGAATCAGTGGGGATTAAAAGAACCGATAATTGGGATATTATTGGGTTCTTTTTGATGTTAGGCAAAGGGGGAGAAGTGTTGTTTAAGTTGGGAAACCAAACTTATCTTTGCAAGAAACCCTAGGTTTAGGGGAAGTTGAGATTAAGGGGGAGCATGGTTGCTCCATTTTTGACGTAAGGGGAACCTTGGAGAGGTTCTTAAAAAGCCTTTGTAAGTCCAATGTAGGGGGAGCTTGGGAGAAGCTTTAAAAAGCCCGTTTTAGTGAAATTCCTAGCTTGGAGGGCTAGGTGTGAAAAATCCTAACTTGGAGGGTTAGGTGTGGGATGCCCTAGGATAGGATCCATTTTGCATTGCATATGCATTTATTTAGCATGGTTTTGCTATTGACTACTATCTTGCTTTCCGTAACTTAAACATATTGTCAAACATCAAAAAGGGGGAGATTATTGAGGCAATCTGTGGTCCGGAGTGACCAAGTGTTTTGATGTTTGTGCAAAGGGTTTAAGTTAGGTTTACCCTTGTGATCTCATATGTGTATGTTAAGTGTGCAGGTTGTACAGGTTACACATATGGACTTGACTGGACGACCTCGGTATGGTGAAGGATGGCATGGAGACAAGCTGGAGGCTTGTGTGCGCACCTAAGGGACCTTGGTGAGCAGGGACGATGAGCTGATGGGCGTGGACTTCGAGGCATGCGTGAAGGATGGCATGGAGGCAAGCTGGAGGCGTGCGTGCATCCGAGGGACGGGAGCCGAAGATGAAGAGGGCGTGAAGGCAACAGTCGAGGCTGCGGAGGAGGAGTCAGTCGAGTCGTAAGGGTACGAGTGATGTGTGATTGTACTCGGGAAATCCTAGGGTTCGAGTGCGGAGTGGAATGTACTCGGGGAGTGTAACCCTAGGATCAGCAGGGTACCAGTCGACTGGTAGGTGGCTGGTGAGCTGGCAAATTCGAACGTTGGGGGTGTCAACGGTCGAATTTGGCTGACACCACTCGACTGTCCTGGGGGAAGTCGACTGGTAGCAAGAAATCAGCCCCGAGTCCTATTTAAAGAGGACTTCGTGGTGGCTGAGTTTCTTGACGAAACACACTTGGATAAAGTGGGTTAGTAGTCTACTGTGATCAGAGAGCGTCCGAAATGTTGTAGCGAGGTTTCTCCACCCACAAGGAGCGACAGATCTAGCCGGAGGTTATCCGGGGGTTGATCCACCAAAGGATTCTTGGATTAGTCACCCGACCGGGATGGATACCAAGTAAATCAGGTTGTTAGCATTGTTGTTTCTTATTTACTTTGCATATTATTGTTTCCGCTGCGCTAACGACTTTGTAGAGATCAAAACGACGAAAAAGTGTTATTCACCCCCCTCTAGCACACCATAAACGATCTTTCAGATGGATCCCTGATCGTTGTGCATACTTAAGTAATATGAGACTCAGGCATCCGAATTGATTAGGTCTTGAACCTGAACATTATGGGTTTGCGAATATCTTAAAGTAGGGGGCGCTGATTTTCTCTTGAGTATGTATGGCTATACGAGCAAACATTGAATTTAGTGATTAGGGGATTAAGGCTCACGGTGCGTCAGGGGAGTCTAAAATCTAGAATGATACGACAATAGAAATGTCATCGCAACCACATGGCAGTAGAAATCCACTTCGCACCAAAGAGCGATGACGTCAAAGTTTTCACATCATGACGTAACCTTCTCATAATGTAATCGACTTTGTGAAGAATAGCAGTGTCAAAAGGCTAGCCGGGAGTTACCCGACAAGATCCCTTCGATATTTAAGTTATCATAGAACCCAAAAATAGTATATTATAAAGAAATAAAGTGAAAAATTGAAAGCGAGTCCTCCCCCTTATCTTATGTAAGGAGAGAATACCAAGGGGCGCATCTTATCGAGAGAAGCCCAAAAAATACTATTGTGTCCTTTCATATTATGATAACTGTTGTGTTCTTTCGCATACTAGGTCAGACCAATGGCCAGTCGAGAAGTCAGGTGGTCAGACTATTAGGTAGGTCAAGAAGTTGGCATGTCGAGGAGTTGGACTAATTCGGTGTAAGGAATAAGAATTTTTCAATCCTTGTGTAAAGCAATAGCTATTGGTCGAGGATGACTTTGCTTCTGTAATTCGAAATAGTTATTTTTGTAACCCATTCACCAAACAATACAGTTTTCCATGAAAGATTACAACTGGCTATTAAAAACTGTAATTGTGTAACCAGTCATAGAAGAACATGTGTAAAGTGGTTCAGGAAAGGTATTAGTAGAAACCCTAGAACCAATTTTGTAATGATTGACTAGGGACTTTTATATCATATTTTATTATTAATAAATACAAAATTTGGTTATTATACTTACTCTATATTTGTGCCAAATAACTAAGTATGTTAATGTCCTTGGGTAGTAGGTTGTTATTTGTATCATATCGATTGGTTGAATCGATAATGAGATGATGTAGAGAACACTATACTAAACCATTCCTAGTCGAAGTCTATGGTGGGCAATGACGTTTAAGAACTTGTCGAATTGCATGAAGGTTCCAAACCCGTTGGTTGTAAAGGATATTTAAAATGAAATGTGATTGAAGGGGCAATGTAAAAAAGTATAAGGCTCATCTTGTTACCAAAAGATTCACTCAAAAGGAAGACATTGATTTTAAAGAAACTTTCTTATCTGTATCGACGAAACACTCCCTTAGGGTAATCATAACACTTGTAGCTCATTATGATTTGGAGCTACACCAAATAGACGTAAAAACTCTATTCCTCAATGAAGTCATAGAGGAATATATATATGGTGCAACCAGAGAACTTTGTGTCCTTAAACTCAAAGCACCTAGTATGTATATTTAAAAAAGTCCATTTATGGTTTGAAACAGGCGTCCCGTCAATGGCGCTAAAAATTTAATCAAGTGGTTACCTTATTTGGATTTATGGAGAACCCCGTTTATCAATGTACATATGTCAAGTTTAGTGGAAGCAAGTTTATTATACTTGTTCTGTACATGGATGATATATTACTTGCGAGCAATAATAAAGGGTTGTTGTATGAAACTAAGTCATTTCTATCTAGTAAATTTGAAATGAATGATCTTGGTGAAACATCTATTGTTTTAGGCATACAGATCTATCATGATCGTTCAAGAGGCATTCTTGAACTTTCACAATGAGAATATATTGAAAAGGTGCTTATAAGGTATGACATGCAGAACTGTACAACTGGTGACACACCTATGTCAAGAGGTGATAAGTTTCGTTTGCAGTAGTGTCCACAGCTTAAACTTAAAATAAAGGAGATGAAATAATTTCCATATGCATCAGCAGGGGAAAGGCTTATGTATACACAAGTTTGTACTCGATCAAATATAGCGTTTATAGTGGGGATGTTAGGCAGATATATTAATAACCTAGGATTGTCACACAAAAAGTAGTAAAGAGAGTGATGCAGTACTTGCAAAGAACTAAATGATACATGCTCACGTATTGATTGGTTATTCAAACTTTAATTTTGCTAGATGCTTATATAGCAGGAGGTCCACTTTAGGCTATGTTTTTATGTTTGCTGGAGGGGTTATATCTTGAAAGAACGTCAAGCAGACGTTAGTAGCCACTTCTACTATGAAGGCAGAGTTGGTAGCATGCTACTAAGTATCTAATTATGGGATTTGGTTGTGGAACTTCATCACAGCATTGCAGATCTTTGATGCATTGACAAATCACTTAGGATTTATTGTGATAATAAAGTTACAGAATTATATGCCAAGAACAACCACAGTTCGTCAAAATCTAAACATATTGACATCAAGTTTTTAGTGGAAAGAGTTTAGAGTCAGTAGGTCATGATAGAACATATCACCACAGATTTCATGTTGGCAGGTCCACTCACTAAGGGTTTAGTTCCTAAGGTATTTCATGCGTACGTTGTGAATATGGAAGTTCTTCTTATGGAAGAAGAATTCATCTAGTTAGAGACTGCATTTAATTTATTAGTTTATATTTGATAATAAAGATAATTTTTTTTATTATTGAACGTACTTAAAGTTTAAAACATTCTTGGGATTTTTATTTGCTTATTGGACACTCTAAATATGACATCATGAGTTACTATTACTGTTTAGCATTTGATGTTTATAGATATGAAATAGATTTCTTTTGGAATAATAAAGTTTCGATTATAATTTGCTATTGCAGTTTAGCATAAGGTATTTACAAATATAAACATACCCTTTTAGGTTACTTCTTTTGTGTTACTTTAGACCAATTGAAAATTGACATATATTGATCACATTTCATATAAATACATCCGTATTTTGATCTATGTTGTTGATGACATTGGTATTATGATTACTGTTAGAGCTTATTACGATCATATACTAATAAAGTTAATGGACCAGATTATTTATAGGAATATTTTATACCCATAAAGTTTGATATAAACCAAAGTTTTACTTGTATTTAATATACAACTCACATTTAGCCCAAGTGGGAGATTGTTGGATATTATTATCCCTTTTAGGTGGGCTTATTTATAAGTTGCATGTGTAAATACAATCTGAATCCTTTAAAGTGATCTAACTTATATTTATTGAATTTTGGATTATCTGATGCGTTTTAATATATAGAACTCTTTAGCCAAATCCGTTATTATCTATGGGCTAATAACAGATTGGATTCCTATATAAAGGGGAGGTGCCAAGGGTTTAGACATTATCTTGATAAAACTCTAGTTCCCAATTGATCTAGAATTTTTCGGCACCGTCAACCCTATGCCCCTTGGAAGATCCTCCATCTTCTTTCCGCTGTATTTTCTTCCATAGAAATCAAGCCAACGACGGTAGGATCAAGACAATGACTCTTCAATTAGGTTTTTTTTTAGGGATCTATAAGCATAAACATTTAAAAATCACAGCGGAAATAAAAGATCCCACGAGCGATCCATGCGAAACAAAAACTCATATAAAGTTGATCTACAAATTCCTATCTTATAGATATACCTTTGGCGCATGGCCTTCGCTTATCTCGCATGTCCGAGGTATGCTGGATCTCTTACACGTTCAAATGTCCGTGCCTCTATGCGTATCCACACGAACACGATCTCCCAAGCTTCGAAGAAAAATTGCCTTTGTGGTACTAACCACAAGAGGAGATTCATAAAACAAGAAGGAGAGGGAGAAGAAGGGATTCAACCAAAGGAAGGAAGGGAAGAAAAATGACAAGTAGTTCATCTAAATGATAAAAAAAACTCTTTTATACTCATCTCATGAATATGAAGAATTTTTGTCCCTTTAGCTTCCCTCCATTAAAGCCAATAAAAACCCAATTAGAGCATATGTTTCTCATGTGGCTCTTCAACTTCTCTTCATCCAATGAAGAGAAAATTTTAATCTTCCTGTATTATTAATTCATTAAATATTCTAATGAATGAATATCTCATTCAAATGTGATTGAATCTAATCTAAATGAGTCTAACTTAAATTAGATCTCAATCCTATAATCAAATTGGATTAACTTGAGTCTAACTCAATTAATCCAATTCAGATCAAATCTTAGTCAAACTAAGATCAATTAATCACCGAAGCATGATGTCCTTAGTGTATGACTCAATAGGTTCTCGTAATATTGACAATGTGTCTAAACCGTTTTCAACACATAAGCAATGAGTGACATCTACTAATACATCATTGCTACCCAAGTGACGAGAAAGTCGAGATCCGACTTAACCTCCGTGACTATGACAATGTATGACCTTGTCCTTCTATCCTCGATATCTAGATTGACTAATGAGGCATAGACTGTGTCGTCCTCAATCAATGTTTATGTCTCTTGATCCCCGAGTAGACTCACTTAAACAAATGAGCTCAATATCTCATATTGACTCATTTGAGCATGACCATGCGTTTTAGTAGTTCAACTCGATCAAGGGGCCCACAGATATCACTCCCGTCATATGAGAGGGATAGATCCCATATACATCAGTCACATCCCTCCGCATAATTCATTACATACTCAGTGATCGTCTTTATAATCTACCCTGTTAAGGGTAACGTTTGACAATACCAAAGTACATAACTTCTTATATACGGAATCGTAGTGACTTTAGGTCTAAAGACTATTCATACTAATAGTCACATGAGAAATGTAACACCCGCCTTTTTCCCACACCTCGTGGTGTGGCGAGGGAGGCGGCGTTACGCTAAACATACATGTACTTAGACAATATCTTAATGCAGCGGGATCATCATTCATTTTTTTTTCCAAACATGCTTATAACCATGCAACTAAACACATAGAACATTCATACATGGCATCATATCATAACTTAACCATTTCATGACTTATTCATAATCATCATAAGCAGTATGTACTTATCCATAAAGGTAGCATCATAGGTCTTAAGTCATCTATTAGTCATAACCATAAAACGTAATACAAGAATCTTCTGCCAAGTCACTGCCACACACACACATGCTTCTGCCTCCCCTGCGGCTTCCCTTAATAGCTTCTAGGTTGATCTGCGGTACGAGGAAAATAAAACTATAAGCACATAGGCTTAGTAAAACCCTTTTCCTACTCACTAAAATCATACGTTGCTTCAACATAAATATATCAAACATCTGACATAACATAACTTCGAGCATAAACATAAGCATAGTCATACATGGCATAAATGCACCTACATGAACATGGCTTAATATATATCAAGCAACGTATACATGACATAAAGCATACCTACATGAACATAAAACATACTTATACATGGCATAATTCTTAGCATACATGAACATAATGTTGGATCGAGAGATGCGAGAGAGGGGGGGGGGGGTGAATGTCGCAAATCGTTCGGATTTAAAAAGAGTAAGTGCGCAGCGGAAATAAGACACAAAAACAATGCTAACACGGTCGTTTTACTTGGTTCGGAGCCTGTGTCGACTCCTACTCCAAGGCCCACGGTCGTTGACCGTTTTCTGCGGGCAATTCTATACGTTCGAGAAAGTTTACAATAAAAAGTATTACAGAATCAGCCTAGTAAACTTAATCAAGCTCTTCGTTACCGACGTCCGGTGTAGATCGAAGTGTTGGAGCAGCAGGACGTCGTCAGCTCGAGTTGGAAGAGTTCTGGAGCGTGTCGTGGAAGCAGAAGAGCGTGGAAGCGTCGCAGTAATTGATGATCTGAAGAAGGAGGTCGAGGGCCCTTTATATAGGGCCTGGGGGCGCCCTGGTCGACGGGGGAGCCCCCCCACGTGGCAGCAGATCCGGTTGTTGCTCGGTCGCCGTCTGATCCCCTTATCCTCGGGATCCGGTTTGACCGGGGCTCCCGGATGGCTCGGGGCGCCCGCATTGACCGGTCAAAGCCTCATCTCCTCGGCTTCGCAGGGATGCGCTTCGGCAGCTGGCAGTGGGGGCGCCCGCGACAAGCGGGGCGAAGCGCGTTGAGGTTCTTACAGACTTGGGTTGACCTTGGGGGCGCCCGAATCGTCCGGGGCGCCCTGCTCAGCTTCTGCCTCACTCCTTTGAGGCTCTCTGAGCTGCAGATACTCAATCCTTCGATCCTGCATCCAGGGTTAGTCCAAATAACAATTATATTATTATTTTATACAGCCTTAGCTGTCTTGGTTCTGACTTTGGTCTCCAAAATGGAGCCCTAGGTCGAACCGACGCCTAATGTTCCCTCAAGGGGAACGCGTCCTCACCTACTCCTCTCGGGAGAATTTACCTGGTGCCAACCGGATCCTCCAGTTGGACTTTTGCCAGGCAGTCCTTCGCCAGGTCTTGAGTTACCAAGCTGCCCTTCGCTTGGTGCCTAGCAGCCCTTCGCTAGATCTTTTCTTCTAGCAGCCCTTCGCCAATGCCAAGCATTCCTTCGCTAGGGCTCGTCCATTCTGGCAGTCCTTCGCCAGTGCCTAGCATTCCTTTGCTAGGGCTTTTCCTTTCTGGCAGTCCTTCGCCAAAGCCTAGCATTCCTTCGCTAGGGCTTTTCCTGTACACTCAAGAAACTTGTTAGACAACAACTAACCCTTAACTTTTGAACCCTTTTGCCAATATCAAAACACAGGTTTGACTTGGGTGCATTCTGCACCAACAATCTCCCCCTTTTTGATGTATGACAACCTAGTTCAAAAGGTTAAGGGAAAAAAATGCTGAAATTGAAATCCTAAGTTAGATTCCCTCCCCCTGGAAGAAATCTCCCCCTAGGTTTTTCAAAAATAGGTGATGTGAGTTAAGTACTTAGAAGATTTCATGTTTTGATAATAAGTTGGGAAATCTGCTAAGTTTTTCGAAAAGATGTTCTAAGTTTGGAAGGCTTAGAAAACTTTAGACAAATTTTCAGTTTTAGAAACATTTCCGACTTTGGAAAATTTTCAGTTTTGGAAAAACTTCAGACTTAGAAAATTTTCAGTTTTGGAAAAACTTCAGACTTAGAAAATTTTCAGTTTTGGAAAAATTTCAGACTTAGAAAATTTTCAGACTTTAGAAAGATTTTCAGATTTAGAAAAAAATTTCAAAGAATAATTTGAGCAAAAATTAATAACACTTCAGAGTTAGAAATTTTTGAGGAAAATTTTAAGCAAAAAGGTTTAGCTTAAAACCAATTCAGAGTTAGAAATTTTTAAGGAAAATTTTAAGCAAAAACATTAAGTTTCAAAATGATTCAGAGTTTAGAAATAAAACTAACTTTGATTCACCAATTTTATTTTTTCAGTTCAACTTTTTGAAGAAGATGATGGGAAAAAAATTTTGTTCCCTGTTTTTTCCTTTCCAACTCTCCCCCTTTGACATATATCAAAAATACAGAAAAAATTTTGCAATAATTAAATAAAGCATTTGCTGTACTGAATCGAGCTAGGACCTAAGTCTGGTTAAATCTTTAGTGACGTGTCTAACCCTATTAGCTACTTACTAACTGTTATAAACAGTAGCTTTTGCTAGGGTTAGTCAAGTTAAGTGTTTTTGTTCAAGTTAGATTTTCTAATCTTGACACTTAACTTGATTGCTGTATAAGTTGTATTTAGTGCCCCAATTACTGCAGATGCACTGACTTAAAGCATCTTGAATTGAGGCAAAGACCTAAGCATCTCAACCCTTTCTAGGTTATCAATCAAAGTGCCCTAAGGTGCTTGTGAGATGCTGGCTTCTAGATCTATAGGTGCATGCAGTTCTAGGGTTAGAGCCTAGGCTAAGTCCATTTCGAAGAACACCCTAGTTTTGAAGGGGGTAGTTTTTGAAATAAAACTAAGTCAAAAAAGATTAAAAAGACTTTTAAAATCAAAGTAAAACATTTTTAACAAAGAAAACATTTTAAAATCAACTAAGACATTTTCATTTAAAGCAGAAGCCAAAAATGATTCTACTCTACTAAGCATAATCCTAACTTAATCAAGTCAGAAATAAACAAGCCAAGCTAAGATAAGCATAAGTCAAACAGAAGTCTAGTACAAGTCAACAGAAGTCAACCCTACTCAGTAGGGATAGTCAAATAGGTACACGTCCAAGTCATCTAGGAAGAGGGACCAAGCTGATCAGGGGAGCCTGGATGCCAGGATCTAAACATGGTCATCATCTCCTCATACTGGGCGTTTCTTTCCTCCCTCTCTGCTGCAAACGCGCTCATATACTCGGTATAGTAGCCCTGATTAGTTTCCAACTGCTCAAGGTGGTAAGCTTCCGATTCCTCCCGGAGGGACTGAACCTGTGTCTCGAGGAGGGATACTCGCTCGTAGAGTGTCGGAGGATCGGGCTGAGCTAACTCTGCTGCTAAGTCGGCAACGTCGACCTCAACCTCCTCGTCGGCAATGTCCTGTGCGGCTGGTCGGCGTCTCCAAGTCAGAACCCCGGTGCCCGAGATATCTATACCGGCTAAGGAAAAGTTCCTAAATCCTATCTCGTCGAAGTCGGTCATCGTGGTAATCTCGCCGTCAGCGATGTTTCGGCCATGATGGTGGAGGATCGAGGTGATGACGTGGCAGAAGGGGGTGCGGACCCGTCCCTGAGTGGACACACTAGAGGCATGTAGGATACAGTGGAAGAGGTGAAGGCCTATATCTATGTCCAGATGGTGGATAAAGGCATAGAGGAGAAAAGTGTGAAAGGGTCTCATGGTGGCTATGTCCCTAGTGGACAGAGGAAGGATGCAACGGACAATCACTCTATAGAGAGCGTAGTCCTGAATTGGGAGTCGGGTGGAGTTGAACTGTCCTCTTGCAGGGTCCATGGCCTCCCTAAAGAAATAGTTATATAAGGTGTTCAGGTCAATATGAGAGTAGGGGGCATCGAAAGGCAGGTTCCTTGGAGGGTAGCAACAGAAGATGGACTGAGATGATCGGAGTCCAAGAAATCGGTTCAGTAGGGTAGGAGTGATGCTCAAGGGCATTCCTTGAACGGTAGTGACGAATCTCAATTGGTCTTGCCTAACTATGTTGTTATAGAATTCTGCACATAAGGTGTTGTTGATCGGATGTGTGCAGAATACGAGGTTATCCAGTTGATAGAAGTTAATTGCGGACATTGCAATTGGACAAGATTGGGTAAAGAATTGACGGTTAAGGTAACTCGTCTTAATCGGAACGTAGGTGGTTCGGGCGAATTTGTTACAAAGTTCTAGGTTTGGAAACCTAGGGTCGGGACTGGGCTCGTTACCGGGGTTCGACTGAACTTATCGGCGTTTTCTAGTTGAGAAGAAAGTAAGCAAATTGAGAATAAGAACTTAGATTATAGAAAGAGGCATGATTGACTTAGAATTTGCAATTAAGGGAAGAAAAATAACAAAAATTAAGTACCCAAAGTAAATTTCATACCTTGGAGGCATGGTTGAGGCAAGGGAAGCTTTAGGGTTCACTTGATCCACAAGAATGAGGCAAGGGGAAGAAGAAGTGTGAGATGTGGTGTGGGAGGAGAAGGAGACTCGGGTCCCTTTTATAGGGGTTTTATGGGGGGCGCTCGGGAGGTTCCGGGCGCCCTGATCAAGGCAGGTCAACTGCAGCTTTTGCTGATTTGACTGGCGTGGACGACAGGTTTGTCGATGGGGGCGCCCGACAGGTCACGGGCGCCCTGGTCAAAGGTAGTTGATTGCAGCCTTTTGGCTGCTTTAATCAGCGTGGGGGACAGAAGCGCATAGGGGCGCCCGACAGGTCACGGGCGCCCTTGTCAAGTCGGTCAAATGCAGCTTTTGCTGCTTTGACTGGAACTGGTACGTTGTCAGTGTTGTCGGGGGCGCCCGACAGGTTACGGGCGCCCTCATGGACTGCTTTCAGCAGCCTTTGACTTTGTGCAGTTGGGGGCGCCCGAGACGGTCAGGGAGCCCTAGGTAGCAGCCTTTTGAACGTTTTGACCAGGTTTGACTGTTTGACTTCGTTTGACTGTGTTTGACCATGTTTGACTATGTTAATCATAGTTTGACTATGTTAACCATAGTTTGACCATGATTATGAAAGCGCAAGCAAGGTGGTTTAATTTGAACTTAATTTTCCTGTCTCACTGAATCTAGGGTTTTCAAACACGTTAACCTTAAGGTTTTTGTGAGACAGGTTTGAGGGTAAAAATTTTAAAAAGTTATTTAATTTTTTTTTCAATTTATTTTCGAAAAAGTTATTTAATTTTGATAACAGATTTGAAAAAAAATAAGTTTAGAAAGCAGAAATTTTGAACACTGATTAAGTGATTTTTGAAACAGAATAAGTTTAAAAAAATAGAAGTTTTGAAAACAGATTAGAATCTATAATTATTTGAAATTTGAGTTAGATTCGAATTTGACAAAAGATAATTTGAATTTGAATTTCAGAAATTGGCTTCCAGGTCTTGGTGAGGCACTAGGCCTTCTTTGGCCGTAGCCTTATGGGATCATCCACCCTTTCCTTGACAAAGCCTTTTAATGAAATTTTATTTTCAAATTAAATTAAGTCATTTTCTGGTCTAACTAGCTTGGGTCTTGGATCGGTAGCTTCGGCTGGTTTCACCAGTCTAAAGAGACCAAGTAGACTTGATCTTATTAGAGTTGGTTTCCCCAACGTACTATCATCTCACCTCCTCCCAATACTATGTTTTCAAGTTTCAAGTAATTTAGTCCTTAAATCTAAGTATTCCTTAAATCTAAGCATGACAATTTGAAAAAAAAATAAAAAAAACAAACAATCAATCAATTAAAAAAAATTATCTAATTATAAAAATTGTTTTGATTTTGGCTCCCCCTGGACTAAAGCCTCTGTATGGGTTAGGCAAGATGTGAATCTTGTCCTTGGGGATCCAAAATTGATTTGAACCAGTTGGTTTAGTCAGGCACAGTTTTGGCACCCATGCCTGAACCTTAGGTCTTGACTGGTTCAGTATAGCAAAGTAAGATCTTTGCCGAGATTTGGTTCTATAGCCAAGTCCGGATCGGTTTAGAACAGACTTCTGTTTTCCCAGAATCATATCAAGATTCTTGGAACCAGAAGTGAATCGTTCTAAAGCTGTTCTTAAGTCCTTAACTTGAGTTTTCAGAGAGGAATTCTCTGATTCAAGTTTTTCAACTTGGTCAGGGGTTCCTTCCTGAATTTTCTCAGTTAAGGATTTAGAATCAGCTCCCTCTTTCAGGAGTTTTACTTCCTGTCGGAGGGACTCGATTCGGAGTTTGGCTTTCGCCAAATCTCGGGATAGATAGGAAATAAGCGAATTCAATTGCAATTTTGAAAAACCCGTTACCCTTATTTCGCCGTCGTCGGAGAATGTCAGCTTGCCGTCGTCCTGGTCCGAGTCTGAGTCAGTCTCGATATGATCCGAAGCGGTCAGGGCTAGAAGATTGGACTGGGGTGCTTCTTCTTCTTCTTCTGAGGAAGACTCGTCCCAGGTTGCCTGGAGTGCCTTCTTCTTTCTGGTCTTTTTGGACTCCTTTAGACTTGGACATTCAGTCTTGTAGTGGCCCTTCTTCTTGCATTCGTAGCAGGTTACGTTGGGCTTTTGTTTGTCAGTTGCCGGTTCAGCTTGTCCGTCCTTTCTTCGGCTTGTTCTCCGTGTGTTGGTTTGGTTCTTCAACTTTTTGTAGTAGCTTCGAGCTAGCCGGACCAGTTCAGATTGATCTTCTTCTTGATCTTCTGTTTCTGAATCTGAGGTAGATTCAGGTTCAACTTGAGTTTTCTTCTTGGTCGTCTTTCCTGTTTTCCCTGCAAAGAAAGCTATACTTTTCTCGACCAGATTGCAGTTAGTCTGTTCATGCAGCTCAAGTTCAGAAAATAACTCATCTAACTTTATTTTTGAAAGATCCCTAGAGACCTTGTATGCATCTACCATAGATGCCCACAAGGTGGTCCTAGGGAACGCGTTTAGGGCATACCTTATAAGATCACGGTTTTGAACCTGGTGACCTATTGCGTGAAGACCGTTCATCAGTTCCTGGATTCTGGCGTGGAGCTGGGCTGCTGTCTCGTTATCTGCCATTTTGATAGTGAAGAGCTTGTTCAGTAGCAGGTCCCGTTTGCTGATCCTCGTATCTGAAGTTCCTTCGTGGAGCTCGATCAGTTTAGCCCATAGCTCCTTGGCACTGTTGAATGGGCCTACGCGGTTCAGCTCCTCTTTTGTCAGTCCGCATTGAAGGGTCTGAGTTGCTTTGGCGTCAGCTTCAATTTTGCGTTTAAGGGCAGTTTCCCACTCTGAGTAGTTTTGCGGTACTCCTTCAGCATTTGTGGGAATCATCAGTCCAGACTGGATGATTATCCACATATCTACCTGAGTTTTCAGGTGGACCTCCATTCGACTTTTCCAGTAAGGAAAGTCTTCTCCACTGAAAAGTGGAGGTCTGGCGGTGCTAAAGCCTTCTTGGATGGCCATTCGTTCTGAAATTGCAAACAAAAGAAACAAAAATATTCCAAGACTTGGTCTTGGATTAGTAGTGCGGGAAGAGTAAATAAAAACAAATTTCAAGGGGTGTTGCACCAACCTTGAAAGTAAAACTCGAACGAAAAATATTTTTTAAAAAAAAAATTGAGAGAGAAAACGAAAGAAATCCGAAAAATTATCAAACTGGTGGTTGCACCCAGTTTGAATTCCCCGTTCTGATACCACTTGTTGGATCGAGAGATGCGAGAGAGGGGGGGTGAATGTCGCAAATCATTCGGATTTAAAAAGAGTAAGTGCGCAGCGGAAATAAGACACAAAAACAATGCTAACACGGTCGTTTTACTTGGTTCGGAGCCTGTGTCGACTCCTACTCCAAGGCCCACGGTCGTTGACCGTTTTCTGCGGGCAATTCTATACGTTCGAGAAAGTTTACAATAAAAAGTATTACAGAATCAGCCTAGTAAACTTAATCAAGCTCTTCGTTACCGACGTCCGGTGTAGATCGAAGTGTTGGAGCAGCAGGACGTCGTCAGCTCGAGTTGGAAGAGTTCTGGAGCGTGTCGTGGAAGCAGAAGAGCGTGGAAGCGTCGCAGTAATTGATGATCTGAAGAAGGAGGTCGAGGGCCCTTTATATAGGGCCTGGGGGCGCCCTGGTCGACAGGGGCGCCCCCCCACGTGGCAGCAGATCCGGTTGTTGCTCGGTCGCCGTCTGATCCCCTTATCCTCAGGATCCGGTTTGACCGGGGCGCCCGGATGGCTCGGGGCGCCCGCATTGACCGGTCAAAGCCTCATCTCCTCGGCTTCGCAGGGATGCGCTTCGGCAGCTGGCAGTGGGGGCGCCCGCGACACGCGGGGCGCCCGCGACAAGCGGGGCGAAGCGCGTTGAGGTTCTTACAGACTTGGGTTGACCTTGGGGGCGCCCGGATCGTCCGGGGCGCCCTGCTCAGCTTCTGCCTCACTCCTTTGAGGCTCTCTGAGCTGCAGATACTCAGTCCTTCGATCCTGCATCCAGGGTTAGTCCAAATAACAATTATATTATTATTTTATACAGCCTTAGCTGTCTTGGTTCTGACTTTGGTCTCCAAAATGGAGCCCTAAGTCGAACCGACGCCTAATGTTCCCTCAAGGGGAACGCGTCCTCACCTACTCCTCTCGGGAGAATTTACCTGGTGCCAACCGGATCCTCCAGTTGGACTTTTGCCCGGCAATCCTTCGCCAGGTCTTGAGTTACCAAGCTGCCCTTCGCTTGGTGCCTAGCAGCCCTTCGCTAGGTCTTTTCTTCTGGCAGCCCTTCGCCAGTGCCTAGCATTCCTTCGCTAGGGCTCGTCCATTCTGGCAGTCCTTCGCCAGTGCCTAGCATTCCTTTGCTAGGGCTTTTCCTTTCTGGCAGTCCTTCGCCAAAGCCTAGCATTCCTTCGCTAGGGCTTTTCCTGTACACTCAAGAAACTTGTTAGACAACAACTAACCCTTAACTTTTGAACCCTTTTGCCAATATCAAAACACAGGTTTGACTTGGGTGCATTCTGCACCAACACATAATGCATTACTTATACATGACATGATTCTTAGCATACTTACACATAATGCATACTTATTCATAACATGATTCTTAGCATACTTACACATAATGCATACTTATTCATAACATGATTCTTAGCATACTTACACATAATGCATACTTATTCATGACATGATTCTTAGCATACTTAAACATAATGCATACTTATTCATGATATACAGTATGAGCATAAATACAAGCATAAAATAATCTTACCTTGGCGCGATGCATAACATAGATGTATGAATGAGTCTAATGCATTTACTACATAAGGATGCTTAGTTTTGAAATTATACTTTTCAATGCTTAACATAACATCATTGGGGTCCCCTGGCTTGTACCACATATATACTTCATAGCGCGCATCCCTAAGTAAATACGAGGTAGCTAGCCTCGACCTACTAGGGTAAGGACAGCATAGTCGGTAGTCCTAGAACCGGGGCATTCTTAAGGTGCCCATTCCTGTTGCACAGCTTCGGTAGTGCCAGAACCGTGGACAGCATAGTCGGTAGTCCAGAACCGGGGCGTTCTTAAGGTACCCATCCCTTGGACCCTTACTTCGGTCCGGTACAAGCCTTATGCATGAAAATAAACATGCATGCTTCATCATTCATATTTGTCATTCATACTTATCATACATACTTATTTCATATCATCGTTATGCCTTCATCATTCATACTTATCATTCATACTTTTCATTCATAATTAAGGCATAACCATCATCTTTATTCATGTTTATCATTTTTTGTTCATAATATAGAACATACATACATAATCATGTTTCTGGTCATAATCTTATCCGAGTTCATAAAGCTTGCATGATCATGATACAAAATCAACATACATCTCATTCAAGATACATTTTATCTTACATACATGATCCTAGTATTCATCATAAGACATGAATAGTAAGCTACATATAAACCTAACACATATTACTAGAATTCATAGCATTCATCACAAAACATGCATATAACTTCATGAGTCATAATTTCATTATAAGCATTTATCACATACATGCATTATTCTATTTATCATAATATACTCCTACATAAATTTCATGTAATCATGGTATATGATCTAAATATTCATGATTAAAACATAACCTAAAATCAACCATACAAGTTATGTCACATAACACATAAACTAAGGCTTTAGTCATATGGAAGCCCTTACACCATGCTTAACCATGTACTAGCATCATGGGAACTTATAAATATACATTTTTGAGATCTTAACCCAACCCAAACCCTAGGGTTGGGTCTTGGCCGAAAGTCTCAAGGACCATGGGTCCATGGAAAATTTGCCTAGATCATGATTACATCTCTTATCTACATATCATGCCATAGAAAGATTATTTGAACCCTTGAGTGGACTTAACTCCAAGTCCTAGACCTAAAACACAAGTTGGCCGAAAACCCTAGAAGGGTAACGAGCCCATGGAAGAGTTCATTTAACACCATTCTTACTCATAAGGTATCATAAAAATCATATTAATCATGCTTGGAAAGGTTGGAGTTTCCCCTAGCCTCTTGACCTTGGTGTGGCCGAAACTTATAAGGGTATCAAACCCATAAAAATTTCATATAAATCCCTATTATCATCCATACTACTTCATAGTAAGACATACTAAGCATGCTTGAGGAATTTAAAATAAATCCCTAGCCCTATACTTAATATGGCCGAAACCCTAGAAGGGTTTTAGGGCATCCAAAAATTTCCCTATATCATAATCTATGCCTTACATAATATCATGGAACATTTAAGAGCACAAAAGAGAATTTACAACATCCCTAGGCCCAAACCATAGCCTTGGCCGAAAGTCCCCTAAGCCCTAATCATGGATTTTTTTCCAACATATCATGCCAACAAAACTTAGATCATGATAAATATTATGAAAGCTATCATACCACAGGTGAGGGGGGTTTTACCTTCCTTGATCTCGCTTACAAAAATTTGAATCGAAGATAACAAGAGAACCTTCTTGTCTCTAAACTTTCCTTAGTCCTTGTGTCCTTGTAGGGGCTTTAGATCTTCAAGATGGGGGTCCTTGGTGGAACTTTTCTCAAGGGGGAAGAACACTTGAGTTTTCGGCCAAGTAAGGAGGAAGAAGAAGAAATGAAGAAAAAGAAGGAAGTTGTAACTTCCTTTCTATTTATACTATTTGAAAAGGAGTGAGTGAAGAGGCATGATGTCTCTTCCCTTGGTGACTCTTCACTTCCTACACCTTCACTAGTATCCGCTTCATTCCCTCATAGAACTCCCTTGCTAGGTGAATTGGTTAGTGCATGCTTGGTTATATAAGAGGTCCAAGGTTCAATCCTTGGTGCATGCACTAATTTTCTATTTTATTTCTAATTTATTTCCTATCATTTTCGAAAATTGCTTAAAAATTCCCCCATAATTATATTAGTATTTTTCATTACAATCCCTCTATTTTTATATTAAATTTTACCTAAAACCACCCATAATAATGGCACTAGGAAGCCCCTATAAGGTCCCTTAGTACTTAGTTTCCCAATTTAATAAGAGAACCTTGATTCCTAGGCTAAGGTTCGTACTAGTATTTCTAGATCCTTCGGAAAATTATCTAGACCTACTTAATATTTTAAAGAAAATATTAAGAGGATTTTCCGGGTCGTTACAAGAAAGTTTATGACACTCATATGACAATCTATGAAACTTTCTCATGGCGAGTCAATTCAGTACACATTCTCTAATGTATATCCATGTGTCAACTTTTTTTTGGATTTACAAGGGGTATCCAAGCTTGCGCCCGACTAATCCACATGGCTGACCGGCCCTGCCCCACATCCTTCAATGAGAGTCCCCACCAGTCAACGAGGGTAAATCGCGGGACAGTGACACGTGGCGACTTCACCACTGATGATATCGGTACCCGATGGGCCGACCATACAGCAACCTGTGGCGATTTCTTCCGTCAGCATACTGCACGCTCTACCAAGGAGGAATCGAACCCGGAAAGTGAGGGATCACTCAAGTGAGCCATTACCAATCACACCATGCCCGCGGGGGCCCCATGTGTCAACTTGATATCACATATCCATAACTTGTGAGCTCAAGTTATCAATTGACCTATATGCTAGTCTTCATGCATTAATATTGTCGTTGAATATTAATGCTTGATTAGGAATGATTTAGTGTAGTGTTCTCTACATCATTTCACTATCGATTCAACCAATCGATATGATGTAGATAAGAACCTACTACTCAAGGATATTATTATACTTAGTTATTTGGTACAAATATAAAGTAAGTACAATAACCAAACTTATCTTTATTAGTAATAGAATATAATACAAAAGTCCCTAGTCAATCATCACATAATTAACTCTAGGACTCCCACTAACATTTTATCTTCATATTTATGTATTTAGTTTGTTATTTTGTGATGTCATATTTTCAATGAAACTAATTCATGCAATTAGGAGAAAACTTAAGTTCTATTAGGAAAGTCTTACCTATTTACGACTCTAGCGAACTACTACTAAAATGACCCATTTTTTTATTTTTGAGGAGAAAACATGCTGCCGAATTGGACTAATGGAGGTGCTCTTCCCAATGTGCCTATTAACGATAGTTGCAAATTGCCTACACTGAACCAATATTGTAGCTCCACCCATGAGGAAGGATATATATATCATAATCTAGTTTCAATAAGCTTAAATTAGTTAGTAAATATTTTCTCATTTATTATATATTTTAAGTATGAGAATATTTTTGCTTTAAATAATAATAATAATTGAAAACTACTCAGTTACTTAGGGAGTGTTTGGGAGAGCTTCTGCTACCTGCTTTTTAGATTCTGACTACACAGAATCACTTTTGAGTGTTTGGGAAGGCTAGATTCTGCTTTAGCTTCTGTTACTTTTGCTCAGAAGTTAGAAGCAAGAATTTGATGCTTCTACCTGCTTCTGCTTTTTTATTTATGATATAACATTAACAAAATAATATTTATATCCTTAAATAATATAACATTTTACCTGATTGCCACTTGCCGCTATATATATATTATATTTATATAAATTATATTATTTTTTATTTTTTATTAATTTTATATATTTTTTCAAATATTCAAATTATAAAAAAATTAATTTTAATACTATATTTAAAATATAATAATAATTATATCACTATTTAAAATATAATAATAATTACGTGAACAAATTATTGATAGTATCGAAATTATATTTAAATAATTAAAAATGATTAATTTATATAGTTTAAGGATATTATTGTCATTCAATTAAAAAATAAGTTTGGAAGCAATTATTCTCCCAAACATTCAAACTTTATCTTGTATCAGCTTTTGACTTCTACTTTTAAACACTGCTTACTTTAGCTTCTTACTAACTTCAAGATAATCACTACAAGAATCACTTTTCAAGAAGTAAAAGCTCTCCCAAACACTCTCTTAATTTAAAAGTAATTAGCTTTGTTTAGTTTCAATTTAGGTATATGCATAAAAACAACTCCTATGAATATATAGGGAGAGATTTATTGTATTTATGCAGTCACTTAGTCCATCACAGACAACACGCGTAATTTCTCCTCCGTAGGATTTAATTTATCTTCATCTTTTCTAAAATAGATGTCCCGTCTAATTTAGAAGTGTAGAATGCCTTTTGGTACTCTTTGTAGCTCCTCGTAATGAAATTTTCTTTGCCTCCTTTCGTTATCCCCGGAAGAGGTCCAATCCACCCATCATCTTTTGCAAAATGGAATGTAGCGATAGAGAGTCGCTCTTTGTGAGGGTTTATCATGGCTCTATGTTCGCCGCTCTTGTACTTTCCATTGGTCAATATCTGAAATAAAAGAGCTTATCTGAGTAACTGCAACTCAGGTGTAAAATTTCTAAATAAACAATTGTATTTTCGCAGAAAAGTCCCTAAAATATGCTAATTTTAGTTATGGTTGCTATTTTTATAACTTACTGAATCTAGAGAATGTTCCACCAGAACCCGAATAATTTAGCATTGATTGCTGTCTCTATAGCTTTATTATATTATAGAGTGATAATTTCGTTCTCATTTTCTAATTTCTTGTTTCTTAATGCTAAATCAGATATATTTATTTATTTTTTAATTTTTGATTGTTTTGTAGTTTAAAAATAAATGGTTTTTTTTGTCACCTCGACGATGTCGCCGCCTCGCCGGCGTTGACGATGAGCGCTCCCGGCGGGGGCACCACCGGAACCCATAAACCCTCGTGTTTGACCTGCAGTCCGTTGACGTCGTTGGCCTGCAGGACCAGAGTTAACGAGCTGACTCCGTCGGTGTGTGGCGACAGCCCCACCACCTTGCCGCTTTCCGGCCCGGCACGGCGGGTAGTAATTCATCCTCATCCCCTGCGGCATCCCCTCGAAGGCCTCCATCAGCTCCTCCGCCGCCACCTCCAGACTCTCAGCCATCACCGCCAGCAAGCTGCTCACCACTCGCTTTGCCTCCACGCTGTAGCGCTCCAGCGTCCCTCTGATATATTGATTAATCCGACAGAAATTAACATGCATGTAACTAATTAGCGAGCAGTTCCTTCGTCTTCCTGCTTAATTAATTCATTGAGAGACCTGGAAGGAAGGAGGATGAGTGGGCCAAAATCTCATATTTCGCTGGTGGACGGGTCGAGTGATGACGAAGTGCATGTCGGCCCAGTCAAGCTTCTGATCCTCGGACACGACGAACGCCTGACCGTAGCCTTGTATGCCGTCGGGTAGCTGCGCGAACGCCTTCTTCTCTTGCAGAGGGAGGTTGAAGTACTCCGCCATGTCCGACTTCAGTTGCTCGATCAGGTCGTCGGGCACTTGATGATTGATCAGCTTCTCAGGACAGAGCTAGCGTCAGTCAGTTGGCCGGAGACGGTATTTATTTTGCAAAATTCAAAGCTTTGAATATTTAATTCCTTGCCTGGAAGAAGCCCCACTGCGACAAGGCGTCGTGGAGTTTGGCGGCCTCTCCGCGGTGGGAGCTGGCGTCGAGGAGGCAGCGGAGGTCGACGATTGGGAGGGAGGTTTGGTTGGGCGGAGCAACGGGATCGGCGGCGACTTCCGGACGGAGGTAGCGGGGAGGGACGTCGGTGACGACGGCAGCTAGGGCTTGGACGTTGTCCACCGCAATCGAAGTTGCCACGTCGACGTAGTTCACTTCCTCGGCCATCTCGATCGTTAGCTAGAGCAAATTGCGACTTCGCGTACCGATCGAGTCCTTCCGATCGAGTCCCAATTTAAAAATTAAGTTTAAAATTTGAAATTAAGTTTTAAAATTTGAAATTAAGTTTTAAAATTTGAAACTAAGTTTAAATTTGAAAATTAAGTTTAAATTCTAAAATTAAGTTTAAATGTTGAGATTAAGTTTAAATTTGAAAATTAAGTTTAAATTTTGAAATTAGGTTTTAAATTTTGAAAATTTAGTTTAAATTTGAAAATTAAGTTTAAATTTTGAAATTAAGTTTTTAATTTTGAAATTAAGTTTAAATTTAGAAAATAAATATTACATTTTTAAAATTAAGTTAACGATTTTAAGTTGTGATTTTAATTCCAGCTTGCCTGGAAGAAGCCCCACTGCGACAAGGCGTCCTGGAGTTTGGCGGCCTCTTCGCGGTGGGAGCTGGCGTCGAGGAGGCAGCGGAGGTCGACGATTGGGAGGGAGGTTTGGTTGGGCGGAGCAACGGGATCGACGGCGACTTCCGGACGGAGGTAGCGGGGAGGGACGTCGATGACGACGGCAGCGAGGGCTTGGACGTTGTCCACCGCAATGGAGGTTGCCACGTCGACGTAGTTCACTTCCTCGGCCATCTCGATCGTTATCGCAAATTGCGACTTTGTGTACCGAGTTCTTGTTGGATATATATTGTGGATATACAGTGTGAATGAAAAGTGAGATGGAGAATATAGAAATTTCGTTGTGAATGAGATTTTAGTCCCATATTGAGAGTCTCAAGACATAAATATTGATTTATATTGTTTTACAAGCATAATAGTTGTGAACAAATGCTAGGGGAGATCCTCTCTCTCATGTGTGGGTGCGCAGGAGGAGTGCAAATCCAGGATTCGGATTTGTACTGAACAAAGTGAACTCGTGTGTGTTCACAACCTGCGCGCATCAAATATCCCACTGGTCAAGGCAAAATTTGTCCAAGTAAATGAATCAACGTTTTGCCAAACTTTTTGCTCAAATATAACTGATGCATTAATTTTGATTAATGCAAAAATCAATAACCCCTAAACATTTAGATCTGATCGATTAAATGACAGTAAATAGCGTTAATTGGTCATTGAATGTTGCGGGGGTCTGAGCCTATATAAAGAGGCTGTGACCGAGAGCAAATGACACAGAGAGAAGAAATTATCTTACACCTCCTTTCCGACCTCCTTTGATAGCATTCGGGTACTTCCTCAGTTCGCCTCCGTTGTGTCCGTAGTTCTGCTGTTGTATCCTGAGAGACAGACGTCCATCTGAGCCTCGAAGTACTGTCGGAGGAGGACAAATCTGTTTCAAGGACACTGCGCTGCGCAACCCTCAGCAACTTCCCGCTCGGGAAACTCAGCTAGAGCGCTCGGGAGACTTGGTCGGGAGCTCGGGTGTAGCGACCCGCCTTCTCCTGCCTTAGACGGATCGTTACTTTTGTCTACTTCTCGACTCTAATGCACGACTAAAAATGCGGAAATCTTTTTTTTTCTTTTTAATCTATTTAAGAATGATATTCTAACTTAAATAGTCATGCATGATACCATGTCACACTTTTTTTCTCAAAAACTCGTAAGAAAATACTTATTGAAACTTGCCTCGCCCAACTCAGCTTACGGGTATCAGTCGACTGATACTGTACCAGTCGACTGATAAGTCTGAAACCTATTTTTCATATTCGAAGCCTTGTTTCAAAACTCCACCAAACCTATACTTTCGAGCCATATAAAATCATGACACCATTTCTATACTCTATACCAGTTTTCTAAACAATTTAGCCATCAAAACGAATCCATAAACTTGAAATTAGGAGTTTTGCGGAATTTAGCAAGTTATGAAAAATCTACATAGACTTTAAGCTAGAGTTTGTACCAAACTTAACTTCTAACCATTGAAACTCATCACATAAAATTCTGAAACATCCCTAAGACATTATCAAATGAGAAAGCAACTTTCCTAAACATACTTAAGCAATAAAACTTGATTCAAAGGGAAATTAATACTATCTTGGCACATGCATCTATTTCTCTAACAAAGTATCAATATTTCAAACTACTCACACTTCTACTCATCCAATGCAATCATAAGGATATGTAGGCTAAATGAAATGACATGGAATCTTTACTCTAAGAAATTGAGCATGTAAAACTATCCAAAGCTTAAATGTTCGCTAAACTCCATAAAGCAAGAACTTGAAATTTGAATAAACTAAAACATTGTAATTCAAATAACTAAATTGTCTCGTCTCAAGGATCTCTCCAAAATCAGCCACCACACACACTTTACTCAGCACCGCTTCGTCGCCTTCCTTCAGAATTGCTTGCCTTTACCTTTATCTGCAGTAAGAGGAAATGCAACTAGTAAGCAAAAAGCTTAGTAAGTACTATCTAGCTCACAAAATCTCGAAATGTGCAAACATGCTTCTTGAACAATATGAAAATCATATGAGATACTTATATGCTTGAAAGAAAACTAAGAACATGTATAACTCAAAGCATGCATACTCAAGCATTAATAAATCTCAATTTACTTTTCTTGGCTCAACTTGAAACTTTAGCTATCCTTTAACTTTTTGAAAACTCTTTAAACTTTAGAAACTTTGCTAAAGCATATACTTGAAAATAATAATCACTTGGATCCACTGAAGACGTGAGTACCATCTCATGCGCGTTCCCTAAAAGGTTGGGGTAGCGAGCCACCAATCCTAATAGAGCAGACCTTGGTCTACCAGGGCCAAGACCTTGGAATTGGACACCTGGATTTCTTTAACGACGCCCTTGGACGCCGGGTACTGGCCTTAGAAAATAAAATAGCTTTTCTTTCTTTTCTTTCTTATCTGTAAATACCTTGGCATTTTCTCGAGCACCTTGCGTGCTAAAATCCCTAAGTCTTGACTTTTGGGGATTTCTTAAGGCCTTGGCCTTTTCTTTTCTTATCTTTATCTTCTCTTTTCTTTTCTCATAACTTTCTTAGCCCCTAATCTCACATAGGGTGCTTTATCAAACTTATACAAGCATATAATGAACTAAGATCACATGCAAAAACTTAAACAAAAAGGAAATATCTCTTTTAAAAACTTTTAAGGGAAATTCTTGCGGAAAAACCGCCTCTTACTGCAGGTGAGCAGTACTTACATTGATATCTTGGACTTACAACCAAGATTGACGTCTAGGACTCGGGAGAAACTTGAAATCTCGGAGAATTCTTCGCGCCTACGCGTTCTCCTCGTCGAGACGAATACAACGCTCCGCTTTCTTTGATCCCTCCTTGGCCGGCGCCCCTTGGAAGAGAGGAGAAGGGCTTGGGCGTGCGTGCGTGAGAGGGAGAGGCTGCTTCGCGCGGCTAGGGTGAGGAAGAGAAACCCAAAATTCTAATTTCCTCTCTTAACTTATCTATTTATACTTATGGGGCGGATCGACCTAACTACACCTTAAATATATTTCTCTCCACCTTTTGCTGTGCTTGATACCCTAGCCTGGCTGGTTGCGCGCTTGCCTGGTCTCCTGCTGGTCGCGGGTTCGAACCCCCGGCTTAAACGTTTTTCTTTTTTTAAATATACTAAACGGACTCGGAAAATTTCATAAAAATATTCTAAAAATCCCTAAAAATATCTAGAATATTTCTAAACCATTTTTAAATAATTCTAAGGACTTCAAGAACTAAAAATGGGAATTTTGGGGCGTTACAATCCCCCATACCTTATGAAAAGTTCGTCCTCGAACTTAGAATAATTCTGGATATCTCTCTCTCATGCTGTCCTCACGTTCCCAAGTAGCCTCTTCATGCTGTTGATTCTGCCAGATGACCTTCACTAGTGGCACTTCTTTGTTTCTTAATCTTTTAACTGCTTTGTCCACTATCTGTGTCGGTCTGCTCTCATAACTAAGATCTTCTTGGATCTGTACTGACTGAAGCTGAATTACTTGGCTAGGGTCGTGAATACACTTCTTTAGCATAGAGACATGAAAGGTACTGTGGATAGCTGACATATCCTCTGGCAAGTCCAGCTCATAGGCTACTTTCCCAACTCTCTTTATAATCTTGTAGGGCCCTATGTAGCGAGGACTCAGCTTGCCCTTCTTGCCAAATCTCACCACTCCCTTCATGGGAGCGACCTTGAGAAATACTGAATCTCCAACTTGGAATTCAAGTGGCCTACGGCGTGTGTCAGCATAACTTTTCTGTCTACTCTGGGCAGTCTCAATCCTCTGGCGGATCGTCTGGATAGCCTGAGCGGTCTCATCTATAAGCTCAGTCTGGCTGCCTAATCCTGACTCCATCTCTTTCTTCTCACCAGCTTCTTGCCAACATATGGGTGATCTACATTTCCTGCCATATAATGCCTCATAAGGTGCCATCCTGATGGTGGCCTGATAGCTATTGTTGTAGGCAAACTCAGCTAAGCACAGAAATTTGCACCAACTACCTTTAAATTCCAATGCATAAGCCCTGAGCATGTCTTCTAAAATCTGATTTACTCTCTCTGTTTGTCCATCTGTCTGGGGATGGAAAGCTGTGCTGAACTGAAGTCTGGTGCCTAGGGCGTCCTGAACACACCTCCAAAAATGAGAGGTGAACCGCCCATCTCTGTCAGAAACGATCGACTTCGGAACTCCGTGAAGCCTGATCACTTCTTTCACGTACAGCTGTGCTAACTGCTCTACCGAATGCGATAACTTGATGGCTAGGAAGTGGGCAGACTTGGTCAATCTATCCACTATCACCCATATTGCATCGTGTCCATGGGTGGTCCTTGGGAGACCTGTGATAAAATCCATGGATATTTCTTCCCACTTCCACTCTGGAATGGGAAGTGGCTGTAGAACTCCTCCTGGTCTCTGGTGTTCTGCTTTGACTCTCTGGCAGGTCAAGCAGGTACTGATATATCTGGCCACGTCTCGCTTGAGTCCAGACCACCAGAATCCTTTCTTTAAATCTTGATACATCTTGGTAGAACCAGGATGCATAGAGTACGGGGTACTGTGGGCTTCTTCTAAAATATTCTTTCTTAGTTCCTCATCATTGGGGACGCAAAGGCGGTCTCCAAGATAGAGGATGCCACTATCTGATACTCGAAACTCTGAATTTTCTGCCTCTTGGATCCCCTGCTTGATCTTCTGGATTCTGGGTCTTGACTTTGCTTTCTTTGTATATCCACAAGCAGGGTTGACTCTAGAGTCAATGCAGAAAGTTGCCCAATTATTACCTCGACTCCAAAATCCTTTATTTCTTTCTGAAGTGGTAGAGACAGTGATGATAGGGACATCAGTGCTGCACAGGATTTTCTGCTCAGTGCATCTGCCACTTTATTAGCTTTACCTGGGTGGTAGAGGATTTCACAGTCATAATCTTTGACCAACTCTAGCCACCTGCGCTGCCTCATATTCAGATCCTTCTGAGTGAAGAAGTACTTCAAACTCTGATGGTCTGTGAAGATTCTGCACTGCACTCCATACAGGTAGTGTCTCCAGAGCTTCAGTGCAAAAACCACAGCTGCTAGCTCAAGGTCGTGGGTAGGGTAATTCTTCTCATAGTCCTTGAGCTGTCTGGAGGCATATGCTATTACTTTACCGTCTTGCATGAGGACAGCTCCAAGGCCCATCTTGGATGCATCACTGTAGATGTCAAAGGCCTTGTCACTCTCTGGAACAGTCAGGATGGGAGCACTAGTCAATCTTTTCTTCAGTTCTAGGAAACTGTGCTCGCATTTATCTGACCACTCAAACTTCTGATTCTTTCTGGTCAGGGCTGTGAGAGGAGAGGCTATTCTGGAAAAGTCCTCCACAAATTTTCTGTAATATCCTGCCAGGCCTAAGAAGCTTCTGATTTCACTGGCATTCTTGGGTCTACACCAGTTGCTGACTGCTTCTATCTTGGCTGGATCAACTTGAATGCCTTCTTTGGATACAATGTGGCCTAAGAAGGCCACCTGATCAAGCCAAAACTCACACTTTGAGAATTTGGCGTACAACTCCTTCTGGTGTAAGGTTTGCAACACTATCTTCAGGTGTTCTTCATGTTCTTTCCGAGTCTTTGAATACACTAGGATATCATCAATGAAGGCAATGACGAACTTGTCCAGAAAATCCTTGAACACTCTATTCATTAGATCCATAAACGTCGCAGGGGCGTTTGTCACTCCAAAGGGCATGACCACAAACTCATAGTGCCCATATCTTGTACTGAAAGCAGTCCTTGGCACATCACTCTCCTTCACTCTGAGCTGATGGTAACCTGATCGCAGATCTATCTTGGAGAACACTGTGGCTCCCTTCAGCTGATCAAATAAATCATCTATCCTTGGCAAAGGATATCTGTTCTTGATGGTTACCTTATTCAAAGCTCGATAATCTATGCACATTCGCATAGATCCATCTTTCTTCTTGACAACAGTACAGGAGCTCCCCAAGGTGAATGACTAGGGCGGATGAAACCCTTGTCAAGCAGCTCTTGCAATTGTTCTTGTAATTCTTTCAGTTCTGCTGGTGCCATGCGATAAGGTGCCTTCGAAATTGGGTTGGTTCCTGGGGCCAACTCAATTTCAAACTCAATTTCCCGATTGGGAAGGAGTCCTGGTAACTCTTCAGGAAACACCTCAGGATAGTCACAGACTACCCTCACTTCTTCTCTCTTCAATCCTTCTCCTTGACTTGCATCCACTATATGAGCTAGAAAACCAGAGCACCCCTTCTCTAACATTCTCTGAGCTTGTAAGGTAGATAGGAACCTATTTATCTTTCTCCTTGGGTCTCCAATAAACTCAAATGAAGGTTCTGCTTCTGGTGTGAACTTGACTTTTCTCTTGCGGCAGTCTATAGAAGCATTATACTTGCTCAAGAAGTCCATTCCTAAAATGACATCGTAATCCTTCATCTCAAGGACTACCAAGTCACTGTAGAGCTCTCGGTTGGAAATCTAGATTGATACTGCCCTTAGCCTCTCAGTAGAGGCCATTACTTCCCCTGACGGTAAGGTTGTTAAGAACTTCATCGTTCAACCTTTCTGGTGGCCTTTATACTGTTTAAGTAGTGCTCAGTGATCAAAGCACTACTTATTAGTTCTTCGGAGGTTTGCAGCCTCTTAACACCGCTAGCCCCCTTTAACGCTATCTCAGGCCTTAACATCTTGAGCATTAGCCTAACTATCTCTTTTTCTGTGCTAACTAGCTCTGGGCACAGATGAGCTAACCGCTTAAACATCTTCACTGCTTCATCCACGGATAGTTCTCCTTGTCTGAACTCCGTGAATTCATCATAATGCTTGTTGGTTACTTGCATGTGAAAGTATTCTTCGAAGAACTCAGTCTCGAAGTCGGCCCATGTCATCTGGCTGACATTTCTCTTGGCCTTGACTCTCTTCCACTATATTCTAGCATCTCCCGTAAGGCAGAAAGATGCACACTTTATCTTCTCTACCTCATGCCAGTCCAGTAGCCCTACTATTCTTTCCAACGTTTTGAACCATGCTTAAGCATCCCATGGTTTGCTTGTGCCTGGGAAGTTCCCTGGCTTCAGTTTCTTCTACTGAATGAGGTACGCTTCTTGCCTTACCCCCCTTGCCGGACTACAGATGTAATCGATGGGTCTTCGATCACAACTGGTGCCACTACATTCGCCACCGGCGAGGTAATAATAACGACCTGCTGGTTAGCCATCCTAGTGGCAATAACTTGCTGTTGTTCTGCTAACTGTCTCTGTAACTGAGCCACCACGTCTAAGAGATTTGGTGGGGGTACTGACTCTGTTGCCTCTTGCCCTCTAGGAGCTTGCTCCTCGTTTTGGGCCTTTCTAGGACGTCCTCAAATGTATAACTTAACACTTAATGGTAATGTTCCCAAACTTGCTTTAGGATATAACAAGACCTTGGTCTTGATTCTTATCTCATTTCTTAGTCCTAGAACTCGTTCTAGGGCTTAGTAAGACCTTGGTCTTACTCAAAACTTTTATCAAGCACCTTGCGTGCCATAATCCCAAAACTTACTTTTGGGCAAATCAAGTAAGTACTTAAGCATTTCTCTAATATCCATTCTAGGGATTAAACATGATTCCGTGATACTAAGGTATTAAACATGCTTCCTTGTTCTATGCACATATGAGTAAGTACTTAAGCATTTCTCTATACTGAAATTAGTAAAGGAGCAATAGAAAAACTGAAACTTAAAGCTTTCTTACTTGAAGACGGCAAGGTTGATGCTGATGTGTGTGTGATGCTGGAGAATGGGAACTGCTCTGATACCAACTGTAGCGACCCGCCTTCTCCTGCCTTAGACGGATCGTTACTTTTGTCTACTTCTCGACTCTAATGCACGACTAAAAATGCGGAAATCTTTTTTTTTCTTTTTAATCTATTAAGAATGATATTCTAACTTAAATAGTCATGCATGATACCATGTCACACTTTCTTTCTCAAAAACTCGTAAGAAAATACTTATTGAAACTTGCCTCGCCCAACTCAGCTTACGGGTATCAGTCGACTGATACTGTACCAGTCGACTGATAAGTCTGAAACCTATTTTCCAGATTCGAAGCCTTGTTTCAAAACTCCACCAAACCTATACTTTCGAGCCATATAAAATCATGACACCATTTCTATACTCTATACCAGTTTTCTAAACAATTTAGCCCATCAAAACGAATCCATAAACTTGAAATTACGACTTTTGCGGAATTTAGCAAGTTATGAAAAATCTACATAGACTTTAAGCTAGGGTTTGTACCAAACTTAACTTCTAACCATTGAAACTCATCACACAAAATTCTGAAACATCCTAAGGCATTATCAATTGAGAAAGCAACTTTTTTAAACATACTTAAGCAATAAAACTTGATTCAAAGGGAAATTAATACTATCTTGGCACATGCATCTATTTCTCTAACAAAGTATCAATATTTCAAACTACTCACACTTCTACTCATCCAATGCAATCATAAGGATATGTATGCTAAATGAAATGACATGGAATCTTTACTCTAAGAAATTGAGCATGTAAAACTATCCAAAGCTTAAATGTTCGCTAAACTCCATAAAGCAAGAACTTGAAATTTGAATAAACTAAAACATTGTAATTCAAATAACTAGATTGTCTCGTCTCAAGGATCTCTCCAAAATCATCCACCACACACACTTTACTCAGCACCGCCTCGTCGCCTTCCTTCAGAATTGCTTGCCTTTACCTTTATCTGCAGTAAGAGGAAATGCAACTAGTAAGCAAAAAGCTTAGTAAGTACTATCTAGCTCACAAAATCTCGAAATGTGCAAACATGCTTCTTGAACAATATGAAAATCATATGAGATACTTATATGCTTGAAAGAAAACTAAGAACATGTATAACTCAAAACATGCATACTCAAGCATTAATAAATCTCAATTTACTTTTCTTGGCTCAACTTGAAACTTTAGCTATTCTTTAACTTTTTGAAAACTCTTTAAACTTTAGAAACTTTGCTAAAGCATATACTTGAAAATAATAATCACTTGGATCCACTGAAGACGTAAGTACCATCTCATGCGCGTTCCCTAAAAGGTTGGGGTAGCGAGCCACCAATCCTAATAGAGCAGACCTTGGTCTACCAGGGCCAAGACCTTGGAATTGGACACCTGGATTTCTTTAACGACGCCCTTGGACGCCGGGTACTGGCCTTAGAAAATAAAATAGCTTTTCTTTCTTTTCTTTCTTATCTGTAAATGCCTTGGCATTTTCTCGAGCACCTTGCGTGCTAAAATCCCTAAGTCTTGACTTTTGGGGATTTCTTAAGGCCTTGGCCTTTTCTTTTCTTATCTTTATCTTCTCTTTTCTTTTCTCATAACTTTCTTAGCCCCTAATCTCACATAGGGTGCTTATCAAACTTATACAAGCATATAATGAACTAAGATCACATGCAAAAACTTAAACAAAAAGGAAATATCTCTTTTAAAAACTTTTAAGGGAAATTCTTGCGGAAAAACCGCCTCTTACTGCAGGTGAGCAGTACTTACATTGATATCTTGGACTTACAACCAAGATTGACGTCTAGGACTCGGGAGAAACTTGAAATCTCGGAGAATTCTTCGCGCCTACGCGTTCTCCTCGTCGAGACGAATACAACGCTCCGCTTTCTTTGATCCCTCCTTGGCCGGCGCCCCTTGGAAGAGAGGAGAAGGGCTTGGGCGTGCGTGCGTGAGAGGGAGAGGCTGCTTCGCGCGGCTAGGGTGAGGAAGAGAAACCCAAAATTCTAATTTCCTCTCTTAACTTATCTATTTATATTTATGGGGCGGATCGACCTAACTACACCTTAAATATATTTCTCTCCACCTTTTGTTGTGTTTGATACCCTAGCCTGGCTGGTTGTGTGCTTGCCTGGTCTCCTGCTGGTCGCGGGTTCGAACCCCCGGCTGCCCTTAAACGTTTTTCTTTTTTTAAATATACTAAACGGACTTCAAGAATATCTAGAATATTTCTAAACCATTTTTAAATAATTCTAAGGACTTCAAGAACTAAAAATG
>JAGFNQ010004998.1:0-84291 GCA_024364735.1 Boesenbergia rotunda
AACAAACACTTTGTGCTGACTGGAATGTAGAAGTAGATATCCCTTAGTTTCCTTGGGATATCCACGAAATAGCACTTATCGATCTTGGGTCCCAGTTTGTCTGAGACTTGACGTCTAACGTAAGCCTCACAACCCCAAACCCTCATGAAAGACATCTTGGGACTCCTCCCAGTCCATATCGTATATGGTGTCTTCATGACCGCCTTTGATGGAACACGGTTAAGTGTGAACGCTGCCGTGTCTAGAGCATATCCCCAAAAGGATATAGGAAGATCTGCGTGACTCATCATAGATCGTACCATATCTAATAAGGTACGATTCCTCCTTTCGGATACACCATTCCACTGTGGTGTCCCAGGAGGAGTGAGTTGAGATAGAATCCCACACTCAGCTAAATAGTCACGAAACTCATGGCTCAAGTATTCTCCACCTCGATCTGATCGAAGTATTTTAATACTCTTGCCGAGTTGGTTTTGTACTTCATTTCTGAATTCTTTGAACTTTTCAAAGGACTCGGACTTATGTGTCATCAAGTACACATAACCATATCTACTGAAATCATCAGTAAATGTGATGAAGTATCTATAACCACCTCGAGCAGCAACATTGAAAGGGCCACATACATCAGAATGTATGAGTCCTAACAAATCTGTTGCCCTCTCGCTATGTCCACTAAAGGGAGTCTTAGTCATCTTGCCTAGAAGGCATGACTCGCATGTCTCATATGATTCAAAATCAAATGAATCCAGCAATCCATCCTTATGGAGCTGGGACAAGCGACTCTCATTTATGTGGCCTAAGCGACAGTGCCAGAGATAGGTTGGGTTCAACTCATTTGATCTCAACCTCTTGGTACTTACATTATAGATAGGGCGTTCTAAGTCTAGAATGTAGAGTCCGTTGATAAGATCTGCACTACAATAGAACATTTCATTTAAATAGACTGAACAACATTTGTTCTTAATTATAAATGAGAAGCCTTTCTTGTCTAGACAAGAAACAGAAATTATGTTCTTAGTAAGTGCAGGTACATAACAACAATCATCTAGTTCCAGTACAAGCCCAGAGGGCAGAGATAGAAAATAAGTTCCTACAGCAACAGCAGCAACTCGTGCTCCATTGCCTACTCGTAGGTCCACCTCGCCCTTTGCCAATGCCCTGCTATTTCTCAGCCCCTGCACATTGGTACAAATGTGAGAAGCACATCCAGTATCTAATACCCATGATGTAGAAATAGAAAGGTTGACTTCTATAACATATATACCTGAAGTAGAAGGCTCGCTTCTCTTCTTCTTAAGATCCTCCAGGTAGATCTTGCAGTTTCTTTTCCAATGCCCTTTCTCACCGCAATGGAAACAGGTGGCATCCTTCTGCACCCCACCCTTGGGTTTAAGTGCTGCAGAGCTGGCTTTGCCCTTGGTTTGGGTCTTACCCTTACCTTTGGGCTTCCACTTACCCTTGCCTTTGCCCTTCTGTACCATCAGGACGGTACTAGGCTTGGTGAGATTAGGCTCAGCAGTTCTTAACATGTTGAGTATCTCGGGAAGTGGTTTGTCTAATTCGTTCATGTTGTAATTCATGACGAATTGACGGTAACCTGGCGGCAACGATTGCAGAATCAGGTCGGTAGCCAGCTCTTGGCCCAAGGGAAACCCTAGTCTATCGAGGTTCTCGACGTACCCAATCATCTTGAGTACGTGAGTTCCTACTGGGGTTCCCTCTTTCATCTTGCATGAAAAGAGGGCCTGAGTCACTTCGAACCGCTCATGCCTTGCCTGCCCTTGATATAATTGCTTGAGGTGGCCAATCATATCGTAAGCATTCATGTTCTCGTGTTGCTTCTGAAGCTCAGAGGACATGCAGCATAGCATTAGGCACGACACGTCTAACGCGTCGTCTTGATGCTTCTGATGAGCATCTCTAACGCTACGGATGGCTGAGGGTGGTGGTGCTTCAGGAACTGCTTGCTCTAGAACGTACAGCTTACGTTCCTGTTTGAGGACTATCCTCAAGTTCCTGTACCAGTCCAGGAAATTAGCTCCAGTGAGCTTGTCCTTCTCAAGGACAGATCGCAGAGAGAGAGTATTCGCGTTTGAAGACATGGCAATCTACAACAGATAAATGCAGAGAATAAATATCATATTCTAGTAATCATCTAATTAGGCCTTTAATTAAATGATGCTCCCACTAAATTATAGGAATTTTGGTGGAATCAAGTCATTGGAGTGGTCAAACCACACTACTAGATCCGTACCAATTTACTATAATTTATGTGGGACAAGATCCACATCATACTATGCCTTGAGTTAGCTTTGGCTAAATCGCCCAAGACTTAGTATGATCGGTAGATAACTAATTTATCAATTACATCTCTATGCAACTCTTGTTTATAGGATCAAGATTTAACGTTTACGAATAATCTTGAGTTAGCTTTGGCTAAATCGCTCAAGACTATTTAAAACGGTGATTTTGTCCTACCCTTTCCAACTATTGGAATACGCCTATAGCTTTACTCGATCCAATTGAGTTAACTAGTTACTCAATCTGATTGAGCTCGATCTAACCCGAGCCGTGATAGGCGGGACCAAGGTTGTCCCTCCGCATCCTACCAAGATTAAATGCGTTGCTCTGCTTTGGCAGAATCGACAAGCGCATATGATCGAGGTAGTGATGGGTATCAGGACCCGGTAGGCGTTTACGAGTTGATTCGATTTTAGATCTAATCTAATCGAGGATGTGCATCACATCTAGGCATTTATGAAATCTAATTTAATCCTAAATGTGTATTAAGTGCACATCAAAATGTGGTTCCCACATTACTTGTGCATCTCATACACTTAAGTTTATTTTTACTATTCTACATTATCATGCATCATATACATCACAAGCATAGCAATAATAAAAATAAACATAAGTGACTTGGTCATGGCCCTACTAAGACCCTCTCAAGCCAATGAGAGGATCCGATGGTCAACCTAGGTCTAGCGGCTTCTCCAAGCGCTTCCTCTTGACCGTCTTGGTGTTGTCGGCTAGTTCTCCCGAGTCCAAGTTCTCCGGAATTTCCGTCGTCTTCACTTTTGTACATTACAAATTTTTATACTCGAGTTACATTCGAGTCTAAATATGAAATACAACAGAAATAAAATATTAAAAGCCGACACGCAGGTCGCAAACACAATACAACACGCACATGTACAAAAACGGCGCGCAGGCCGTATTATGAATTACAACACAATTTTAATCTTATTAAAAATTGGGTTTTGGGCCATGACCATCACACTACTGTACATAATTCAAAATTATGTAATTTTACAGATTTTATATAATTTTTCTACTGATTTTTAGAATTTTTCGAGTCACAACTCCGCGGCGGTCCCGGTAAGCGGGTTTCGGGCGTAATCGCGAGACAAGGCCCCTTGCGGGGTTAGGGGCAGCGCCCCTACTCGTGAAATAACCTTCACGAGTGTCTTCTTGCGATTATACAGCGCCTTTACCCGCTGTCCCAAAATCCATTTGGGCGAAACTTGCCGTTTCGGAGAAGTTTTTCTCGGTGGCAAAGTCTACAAGTGCTTCGCACTCGTCGCTTTGCCTCTACGAGGAAAAATACTCAAAAATCCTAAAATTTAGAAAAATTACAGAAGCATAAAATTATCTAAATTTTGTATCTAATACAAAAAAAATAAAAACCAAAACGAGCACAAGCTTCGCTCGTGGCTCTGATACCACTGTAGGGTTTTTCGGGCCGCGAAAACCGCTTTTTCGCGTCGCGGAAACCCCGAAAGCCCCAATAGAAAGGATCCGAGCGAAGAAAACCATTTCAAAAATTTACGAGTGCTCGTTTACATGCTTCAAAACCGATCTACAACCTAGATCTATTAGAGAAGAGAAAACTACCTTCGATGCGTGCCCCGCAATTCCCGCTCGCTCCTCGGTTGGTGTCGGATCTCAAGGATGCAAAGTAGCAACCCTCTAGAAGTATCCACACAAGCAAGAGAGTGGAGAGGAGAGCCCAAAAGTGTGCTAGCACTACTTGGGGTCTCGGCAAGATGAGAGGAGAGGGAGAGCAAAACAAAACAAAACCAAGTAGGAGAAAATCAATCACACACCCACAATTTGTGTGTTTAAGTGGCCGGCCACTTAATGGCCATTATTGGCCATTAAGTGGCCGGCCACCACCTTTGGTAACCCCTATTTGAATTCAAAATTCAAATGGGGAGGTTACTTAGCCTTGATGATGATGCCAAGTCATCACTTGGTCAAGTCAAGGTGATGTGGCTTGAGTCAAGTCAAACTTGCCTCTTATGGACTTTCCATATTTAGCCAAAGTCAAACTTTGACTTCATTATTCTCCCATGATTAGATTCATCCAACACTTGGATCAAACTCGAGTCCAACTCAAGTTGTCTAATTTGAGTCAAGTCAAACTTGCCTTTTATGGACTTTCCATATTTAGCCAAAGTCAAACTTTGACTTCATTATTCTCCCATGATTAGATTCATCCAACACTTGGATCAAACTCGAGTCCAACTCAAGTTGTCTAATTTGAGTCAAGTCAAACTTGCCTTTTATGGACTTTCCATATTTAGCCAAAGTCAAACTTTGACTTCATTACTCTCGGTCCATCATATGGACTTATTCTCCATCTATTGCTCTATGTGTGTGACTGGTTCTGGCAATGCCCTTAAACCTATTTAAGGACATAAGCAATGAGAGGTATCTAGCAACACATCATTGCTACCCAAGTTACAAGAATGTCGAGATCCAACATCACCATTGTGACTAATAATTGTGACCATCACAATATGTGACAACGTCCTTCTATCCTCGATATCTAGATTGATCTTTCATGAGGCATAGACCGTGTCATCCTCAAATCAATCTATATGTCTTGATCTCCAAGTAGACTCACTATAATCAAATAAGCTCAATATCTAATATTGCCTTATTTGGGCATGGCCATGCACTTAGTGGTCTTACTCTATCAAGAACGAAGATATCACTCCCGTCATATAGGAGGGATAGATCCCATCTACGTTACTCACATCCCTCCGCATAATTTGTTACAAACCCAGTAATCGCCTTTATAGTCCACCCAGTTACGGGTGACGTTTGACAAAGCCAAAGTACGTAACTCCTTATGTAGGGAACTATGGTAACTTCAGGTCTAGGACTATAGTCATACTAATAGTCACATGAGAAAGTATATGACACTCATATAACGATCCATGATACTTTCTCATGGCGGCCATTCAGTATACATTCTCTAATGTATACCCATGTGTCAACTTGATATCTCATATCCATGACTTGTGAGATCAAGTCATCATGTTGACCTACATGCTAGTCTCTATGCATTAACATTGTCCTTGAATGTTAATACTTGACTAGGAATAATTAAGAGTAGTGTTCTCTATATCATCTCACTATCGATTCAACTAATCGATTGATATAGATAAGAACCTTCTACTCAAGGACGTTATTATACTAAGTTATTTGGCACCAATACACATAAGTACAATAACCATAAGAAATGCCTTTATATATAAGAAATATATATACAAGAATATGATACAATGAGTCCAAAAAGTAATCATCATATGATTGGCTCTAGGGCTCTCACTAACAAATCCCTCTAGGGTTGGCCGAAACTCAAGGGTAGGGTAAACTAGGGTTCTTGAACTTAGGTTTCACACAAACATTTACACAAACACTTTGTCTACACTACTAAACATGGGTACTTCATAGGAAATCATACAATCCCTAAACCCCAATTTTTTTCCTCCATGGCCGAAACTTGTAGGGGGGTGCAACCCTAATTTTTGTTATCACCACTTGATGGAAATCAACATATAGGTATACCCTAAGTCTCAAGGGTTCTCCTCATGCATCAAGAAGTAACCAAAGTCTCCCCTTTGGGTGTTGGCCGAAACTTACACAAAGGTAAAACCCTAGTTTTTGAAAACCACAAAAGCAAAAGAATCATACACAACTATTACACTGCAGGCGAGGGGATACTTACATCCTTTCGCTTGACTTTCACTTTCTCTAAACCTTTAGAGTACCCTTGGTTGAAGGAGGGTGAGTGTTCTCCTTACTAACACTTCCCTAGAACCTTTGGCCCTAGTAGAGGGCAAGATCTTTGGATGGTCTTCTTCCTTCCAATTCCCTAGGGTTAGAACCCTAGGGTTTACTTTTCGAAAATTGAAAGGGAGAAGAAGATGAATTTCGGTGGGGAGAGTGAGGAAGAAGAAGAGAGGAAGTTATTCCAACCTCTCATTCTCTTATTTATACTTTTCTCATGAAGAGACATGTCTCTTCACTTCCCTAGCTTTAACAAGCATGTTTCTTATTCTCTCAACAAGTAACATGGCTTGGTGCAATGGTTATGACATGATTAGTGCAATTAGGAGGTTCAAGGTTCAATCCTTGCTTCCTCCTTTCTACATTTCCTATTTATCACATTTTGCACTAATCCACATCCAAGCCCATTATGCCAAGCCCATCATGAAATTTCATAATAATAATAATGCTTCATGAATTCATAATATTTCATATGGAAAAATTTTGGGGTGTTACAGAGGACGCATTCCCCGTCGAGGGAACAGTAGGCGTCGGTTCGACCTAGGGCTCCATTTTGGAGACCAAAGTCAGAACCAAGACAGCTAAGGCTGTATAAACTAACCACTTGATGTTTTGTTGTGTTTTGGACTAACCCTGGATGCAGGACCAAAGGAACGAGTGTCTGCAGCTCAGAGTGCCTCAAAGGAGTGAGGCAACAGCTAACCAGGGCGCCCGGAGTGTCCCGGGCGCCCCCAAGGTGAACACAAAACACACAAGCAAAAAGTACGCTTCGACAGTACATACTGCGGGCGCCCCTATGCTCCCGGGCGCCCCCAAGGTGCATACAAAACAAGTCAAGAGGAAAAGGCTTCGAATAGCTGCTGGGCCGGGAGCCCCCGTGCTCCCTGGTGCCCCCTCTGCTCCCGGGCGCCCCCTGCGCTGCGGGCGCCCCCATGCGCAAGCCTGAACTAGAAGCCATCGAAGCCAAGCAGATAACGTTTGACCCAGTCAATCCGGGCGCCCCGAGCACTCCGGGCGCCCCGGTCAAAGAGGATCCAGAGGATAGACGCTGACCGAGACTTTGGCGGATCAAAGGCCATGTGGGGGGCGCCCCCGACGTCCCGGGCGGCCCCAGGCCCTATATAAAGGACCCTCGACCAAGGCTTCAAAAAATCACCTCAATTGAACGCCTCAAAGCTCTTCTGCTCTCGCGCCTTGCTCCGGAAACCTTCCAACACGAGCCGACGACGTCCTGCTGCTCCGAGAAATTCGATCTACTCCGGACGTCGGTAAAGAAGAGCGTGTTTTGTTTACTACACTTAATTTTTTGTAATCAAATTATTGTAAACTGTTTGCGCCTATATAGAATTGCCCAAAGTAAACGGTCAACGACCGTGGGCCTTGGAGTAGGAGTCGACACAGGCTCCGAACCAAGTAAAACCTCCCGTGTTTGCGTTGTGTGTTTTTAACTTCCGCTGTGCAATTGCTCTTTACGTAAATCCGAAAGTTTTCCGATATTCACCCCCCCTCTATCGGTTTTCTCGATCCAACAAGTGGTATCAGAGCGGGGAAGTTCAAACCTGGTGCAACCACCAGTTTGAAATTTTTTTCGGATCTTTAATTTTTTATTTTTCTTACGAATTTTTTCATTAAATATTTCGTTCGATTTTTTTTTGCGAGGTTGGTGCAACACCCCTCGTTATTTTATTCATCCAGCACTACTAATCCAAGACCTAGTCTTGGAAAATTTGTTTTTTGTTTTCTATTTCAGATTAAATGGCCATGCAAGAGGGATTTAGCACCGCCAGACCTCCACTCTTCAGTGGAGAAGACTTTTCCTATTGGAAAAGCCGTATGGAGGTCCACCTGAAAACTCAGGTGGACATGTGGATCATCATCCAGTCCGGTCTGGAGATCCCCAAAAACGCCGGAAGGACTTCCTCAAAGCTACACAGAGTGGGACACCGCTCTGAAACAAAAAATCGAAGCCGATGCTAAAGCGACTCAGACTCTTCAATGCGGATTGACGAAAGAGGAACTGAACCGGGTGGGACCCTTCAACAGTGCGAAGGAGCTTTGGGCAAAATTGATCGAGCTGCACGAAGGGACATCAGATACTCGGATAAGCAAGAGAGATCTGCTTCTGAACAAACTTTACACCATCAAGATGGCCGACAACGAGACAGCAGCCCAGCTCCACGCACGAATCCAAGAGTTGATGAACGGTCTTCACACAATAGGTCACAAGGTTGAAAACCGTGACTTAATAAGGTATGCCTTAAACGCTTTCCCTAGAAACACCTTGTGGGCATCTATGGTAGATGCATACAAGGTCTCAAGGGATCTTTCAAAAATAAAATTAGACGAATTTTTTCCGAACTAGAACTGCACGAACAAACTAACACCAATATGGTCGAGAAAGGTATTGCTTTCGTTGCAGGTAAAACTGGAAGGACAACAAAGAAGAAGCCTGAACCTGAACCCGAGTCTAACTCAGACTCAGACTCAGAAGACGAAGAAGGGGATCAAACTAAGCTGGTCCGACTAGCCCGAAGTTACTACAAGGAGCTGAAGAACCGAACCAACAAACGGAAAACCGGCCGAAGAAAGGACGAACCAGCTGAACCCGCAAACAAGCCCAATGTGACTTGCTACGAGTGCAAGAAAAAGGGCCACTACAAGTCAGAGTGTCCTAACCTAAAGGAGACTAAAAAGACGAGAAGAAAGAAGGCACTGCAAGCAACCTGGGACGAATCTTCCTCAGAAGAAGAAGAAGAGGCACCCCAGTCCAACCTCCTAGCTCTGACCGCCTCAGAAGAAGTCGAACCGAATCAGAAACAGAACAGGACGACGGCGAGCTGACCTTCACAGAAGACGGAGAAATTAAGGTAACTGGTTTTAATAGATCTCAATTAAGTGAACTAATTTCATTTCTTTCTCGAGATTTGGCAAAAGCCAAACTCCGAGTCGAATCCCTCCGACAGGAAGTAAAACTCCTGAAAGAGGGAGCTGACTCTAAACCCTTAACCGAGAAGGTTCAGGAAGGAACTCCTACTCAAGTTGAAAAACTTGAAAAGGAGAACTCCTCCCTGAAAACTCAGGTTAAGGATCTTAGATCAGCTTTAGAACGATTTACATCTGGTTCCAAGGGTCTTGACATGATCCTTGGAAAACAGAAATCAGTTCTAAATCGATCCGGACTGGGCTATAGAACCAAATCCCGGCAAAGATCTTACTTTGCTGTACTGAATCAGTCCAGAGGTAAAATTCAGGCATGGGTACCTAAACTATACCTGAACAAACCGACTGGATCAAATCAGTATTGGATCCCCAAGGACAAGATTCACATCTTGCCCAACCATCACCGTGGCTTTAGTCCAGGGGGAGCCAAACTGAAAACAATATTCATTATTAGATAAGAATTTAATTCTTGATTGCAATATGATTGTTTGCTTGTTTATTTAATTTCTGCAATTTACCATGCTTAGACTTAGGCTAGTTTAAGGACTGAACAAACTTAGCTGAAACTTGACAACATAGTATTGGGTGGAGGTGAGATGATAGTACATTAGGGAAGCCAATTTGCGGAACTAGCCGAAGCTACCGATCCAAGACCCAAACTAGTTAGACCAGAAATTTTTCAAAGAATTTTTGAAAATGAAATTTCATTAAAAGGCTTTGTCAAGGAAAGGGTGGATGATCCCATAAGGCTACGGCCAAAGAAGGCCTAGTGCCTCGCCAAGACCTGGAAGCCAATTTTTGAAATTCAAATTCAAATTTTTTTTGTCAAATTCGAATCTAACACAAAATTTAGTTATTTGTAGATTTAAACATCTTTTCAATTTTTCAAAATTAATTAAGTTTTCAAAATTTAATTGTTTTCAAAATTAATTAAGTTTTTAAAATTTAATTGGTTTCAAAATTAATCAAAATTTTCAAAATAGTCTTAATTATCAAAACTTGTCTCACGAAAACCATAAGGCTAACGTGATTGAAAATCCTAGACTGGGTGAGACAGTAGGATTAAGATTCAATTGGAAATTCTTTTAAATAGAATGAGATAATCTTGTATTTGTCTAACCATGGTCATCATAGTCAAACCTTGGTCAACATAGTCAAACCATGGTCAAAGCAGTCAAACCATAGTCAAAAGAGTCAAATCAATTCCAACCATGGTCAAACCGATTAAACCATGGTCAAATGATGACAAGACAAAACTTTGACTTTTCCTACACTATTCCGGGCGCCCGGAACCACGCGGGCGCCCCCATCACTTCCAATGCAGCAAAAGTTGCAAAGCACCCTGTTGAGGGCGCCCGGGCTATCCCGGGCGCCCCCAACAGCCAAAAGCTACTGCCTTTGGCAGCAGTCGCTGACCGGGGCGCCCGGAAGCTCCCGGGCGCCCCCATGGGTTTGCCTATATAAGGCACCCGAATTCCCCTTCTCTTCCCACACCAAAATCAACCTCCTTCTTCACTTCTTTCTATCCAAGGAATTCTTGCAAGCCCTCATCCTCAACAATGCCTCCCCGAGCTGCCCGGTACAATCTTAGTTAATTTTTTATTGCATTTAAATTTAATTTTATGCAATACCCTCATGATTCCTGTAAATTTCTTTAACTTAGAAGACGCCGACCAAACCCGGCCAACCCCGGTGCCGAACCTAGTCCGGACCCTAGATTTCCTACCCTAGAGCTATGTAATAGGTTTGCACAAACCATTTACAAGCCTATTAAAACGAGTTATCTCAATAGGCACTTCTTTACCCAATCATGCCCTGTCACCATGAACATCATCAATTTCTATCAATTGGATAATCTTGTCTTCTGCACGCATACCATTAATGAATCTTTATATGCAGAATTCTACAATAATATAATTCGACAAGATAATCTTATGTTTCACACTACTGTCCAAGGTATCCCTCTGACTATCACCCCTACTCTATTGAACCGATTCCTAGACTGCGACCCTCTCAGTCCACATTTTGCTGCTATCCTCCTAGGACTCCCCCATTCGATCCTCCCTACTCAGACATTACCCTAGATACCATCCACTCTTATTTCTATAGGGCAGACCTCCCCGCAAACAGACGTTTCCAAGCCGTTGAACTTCAGGCACAGAACTATGCCTTGTATAGAGTCCTGGTCCGCTGTATCTTACCACTCTCCACTAGAGACCTTGGAACTATGCGACCCTTTCATGCTTTTCTTCTTTATGGCCTAGTCCATCACCTTGACCTAGACATTGGACTCCATATGTTTCATACCATTCTGCATGCATCCAGTGTCACGACCCAGGGACGAGTGCGCACACCATATTGCCACATCATCACATCCCTCCTTCATCACCACGGTCGTGACATTACCGTTGGTGAGATTACTGCTATGACTGACTTTGATGAAATAGGATTTAGGAACTTCTCGTTAGCGGGTCTAGAGGTGTCGGCCACCGGGGTTCTTAGTTGGAGACGACAGCAGGCCGGAGCTCCGATCGACTCAGACGAGGAGGTCGAAGTCGATGTTGGAGACATCGCTGCAGAAGCCCGAGCACACATCGACGAGCCCGTTCCACCGACACTCTACCAGAGAGTGACACATTTAGAGACGAAGGTTCAGAGTCTCTGAGAGGAGGTCGAAGCCTACCACATAGAGCAGATGGAAGCTTGTCGAGCCGATCGAGAGGTGGCTGACGCACGATTCATTGAGATGATGGCACGATTCGATTCATGGCAGCCTGGCCCGTCTGATCATCCCGGTCCTTCGTCTTAGATTCACTTAGCATTGTACCTATCTGACTGCCCCTACTCAATAGGGTTGACTTGTGTTTTGACTGTTTGACTGTGTTGAACCTTGAGTACCTGCTTTATTATCTGTTGACCAAGTTATGAGTACTTGTTCTTTTTGCAGTTGGGATTATGCTCGGTAGAATAGATTAACTTTTTTTTGCTCTACTTGATTTAAAAAAAATTTAAATAGAATTTGAAAAACTGTTTCAAAATCAGTTTTCATTTTTCGACTTAGTTTTATTTTTATTTCAAAACTACCCCCTTTCAAAACTAGGGTTTTTTTTGAAAATGGACTTAGCCTAGGCCCTAACCCTAGAACTGCATGCACCTATAGACTTAGAAGCTAGTATCTCACAAACACCTTAGGGTACTTTTGATTGATAACCAAGAAAGGGTTGAGATGCTTAGGTCTTTGTCTTAATTCAAGATGCTTTAAGTCAGTGCATCTGCAGTAATTGGAGCACTAAATACAACTTACACAACAATCAAGTTAAGTGTCAAGCTTAGAAAATCTAACTTGAACAGAAATACTTAACTTGACTAATCCTAGCAAAAACTACTATTTCTAACAGTTAGTAAGTAGCTAATTGCGTTAGACAGGTCCCTACAGAGAAAATTGACTAATTTAGTTTAAGTCTAATGATGAATTGGTTCAGTACAGCAAAATCTTACTTATTTCTTTTATGCAATCTTATTTTTGCTATACTTATCTGTTTTGATATATGGCAAAGGGGGAGAGATAGAAAAGGAGAGAGTAAAATTAATTTTTACTATTCAAAAAGTTTTCAAAAATTTAATTTTACTCATTCAAAAAGTTTTCAAAAATTTTCTTACTTAAGCTGTTCTTAAAGCTTTCAAAATTTTTACTATTCAAAAAGTTTTCAAAAATTTAATTTTACTCATTCAAAAAGTTTTCAAAAATTTTCTTACTTAAGCTATTCTTAAAGCTTTCAAAATTTTTACTATTCAAAAAGTTTTCAAAAATTTAATTTTACTCATTCAAAAAGTTTTCAAAATTTTCTTACTTAAGCTGTTCTTAAAGCTTTCAAAATTTTTTACTCAAGCTTTCAAAATTTTGCTAAGTACTTTAAAGATTAAGTTTGTCAAAACTGTATAAGTACAATGTTACAAAGTACTTAGGTTTTTCAAAGTTATTAAGTACTTAAAGTTTTCCAAATGCACTTTATTAAGTGCTTAAAGTTTTCCGAATGTACTTTATTTATTAAGCACTTAAGTTTTCCAAATCTTCTAAAGTATTTCAAAGCCTACTAAGTACTTGAGCTAACACTTTCAAACTTTTGAGTACCTTAAAACTTAAAGCTTCAAACTTTTTAAGTACTCTAATCATGCTTCAAAAACTCCTATGTACTTTTAACATAAATTATTAAAAGATTTCTAAATACCTAAAACTTAAGTACAAGTAAAGTTTTTTAACCCCATGAATTTTTGAAAAATCTAGGGGGAGATTTCTTTCAGGGGGAGGGAACAAAATCTAACCTTTTTATGTTTGGTTAAACTTAACTTTTTGAACTAAGGTTGCCATAAATCAAAAAGGGGGAGATTGTTGGTGCAGAATGCACCCAAGTCAAACCTGTGTTTTGATAATGGCAATAGAGGTCAAAAGTTAAGTCTTACTTGTTTTCTAACAAGTGAATCTAGTGTGCAGGAAAAGCCCTAGCGAAGCTAGGCACTGGCGAAGGAATGCCAGGGTAAAAAGCCCTAGCGAAGGACTGCTAGGCGCCAGGCGAAGGACAGTCTGGGACTGAAGCCCTAGCGAAGGAATGCTAGGCACCGAGCGAAGGGCAGCTCGGCATCCAAGACCTGAAAAAGGACCGTCAGGCAAAAGTCTAACCAGAGGAACGGTTGGCATCAGGTAAATTCTCCCGAGAGGAGTAGGTGAGGACGCGTTCCCCGTCGAGGGAACAGTAGGCGTCGGTTCGACCTAGGGCTCCATTTTGGAGACCAAAGTCAGAACCAAGACAGCTAAGGCTGTATAAACTAACCACTTAATGTTTTGTTGTGTTTTGGACTAACCCTGGATGCAGGACCAAAGGAACGAGTGTCTGCAGCTCAGAGTGCCTCAAAGGAGTAAGGCAACAGCTGACCAGGGCGCCCGGAGTGTCCCGGGCTCCCCCAAGGTGAACACAAAACACACAAGCAAAAAGTACGCTTCGACAGTACATACTGCGGGCACCCCCGTGCTCCCGGGCGCCCCCGCTGCTCCCGGGCGCCCCCTGCGCTGCGGGCGCCCCCATTCGCAAGCCTCGAACCAGAACCCCTCGAAGCCAAGAAGATAGAAGTTTGACCCGGTCAATCCGGGCGCCCCGAGCGCTCCGGGCGCCCCGGTCAAAGCGGATCCAGAGGATCAGACGCGACCGAGACTTTGGCGGATCAAAGACCACGTGGGGGCGCCCCCGACATCCCGGGCACCCCCAGGCCCTATATAAAGGACCCTCGACCAAGGCTTGAGGACAACACTTCAATTCAACGCCTCAAAGCTCTTCTGCTCTCGCGTCTTGCTCCGGAAACCTTCCAACACGAGCCGACGACATCCTGTTGCTCCGAGAAATTCGATTTACTCCAGACATCGATAAAGAAGAGCGTGTTTTGTTTACTGCACTTATTTTTTGTAATCAAATTATTGTAAACTGTTTGCGCCTATATAGAATTGCCCAAAGTAAACGGTCAACGACCGTGGGCCTTGGAGTAGGAGTCGACACAGGCTCCGAACCAAGTAAAACCTCCCGTGTTTGCATTGTGTGTTTTTAACTTCCGCTGTGCAATTGCTCTTTACGTAAATCCGAAAGTTTTCCGATATTCACCCCCCTCTATCGGTTTTCTCGATCCAACAAAAAGTACCCTAAGGTGCTTGTGAGATGCTGGCTTCTAGATCTATAGGTGCATGCAGTTCTAGGATTAGGGCCTAAGCTAAATCCATTTGTGACAAAACCCTAGTTTTGAAAGGGGTAATTTTTCTTAAGAATAACTAAGTAAAAAATCATTTTAAAAATGCACAAAGAAAATGATTTTTTAAAAATTAAGTAGGATGATAAGTAATAAAACAGTTTTACCAAAACAGAAGTAGAGCAAACTTATTCTATCAAGCATAACCCTAACTGATAAAGATCAGATAATAAAAAAAATAACTAGTCAACTAGATAAGTCAACTGGTCAAAGCGAGGACCAGCATAGTCACACCACAGTCAAATACAAGTCAACCCTACTGAGTAGGGGTAGTCAACCAGTCAATAGTATAATATCAATCTGAACTATGAGGAAGGACCGGGATGATCAGATGAGTTGGGCTGCCAGGATCGAAATAACGACATCATTTCATTATACCGTGCGTCGCTAGTTTCTCGATCGGCTCTGTGGGAATCCATATATTCTGCATGATTGGCTTCTACTTCCTCCCCGAGAATGTGTACCTCTCTCTGAAGTAGAGCTAGTCTCTCGTCAGTCATCGGAGGTGGGGGCTCGTCCATCTGCTCTCGAATCTCGGCCGCCAGATCTGCGACATCGACCTCTATCTCCTCATCAGAGTCGATCTGGGGTCCAGCTCGCTAACGTCTCCATGATAAAACCCCGGTACCCGAGACCTCTATGCCCGCTAGGGAAAAGTTTTTAAATCCTATTTCATCAAATGCGGTCATTGTGGTCATCTCTCCGTCGGTGATATTACGACCGTGATGATGAAGGATAGAGGTGATGATGTGGCAGTAAGGGGTGCATAACCGCCCCTGAGTAGACACACTGGATGCATATAGAATAGTGTGGAACATGTGGAGTCCAATATCGTTGTCTAGGTGATGGATCAATGCGTATAGTAAGAAGGTGTGGAATGGTCGCATGGTCGCAACGTCCCTAGTGGACAAGGGTAGAATACAACGGACTAGGACTCTATAAAGAGCGTAGTCCTGGACCTGAAGATCTATAGACTGAAACCGTCTAGTCAAAGGGTTTCGAGCATCTCTATAAAAATAGGAGTATAAGGTGTCTAGGTCAATGTGAGAGTAGGGAGCATCAAAGGGAGGATCTCTAGGAGGATAACAGCAAAAAGTGGACTGAGAAAGTCGTACTCCATGAAATATGTTGAGCAACACGGGTGTTATTGTCAAGGGCATCCCTTGAACTGTGGTGACAAACATAAGGTCATTTTGTCTGACTATATTGTTGTAGAATTCTATACATAGGGTTGTGTTAACAGGATGAGTGCAGAAGACAAGGTTATCAAGTTGATAGAAGTTTATGACATTCATAGCTAACGGACAGGATTGAGAAAAAAAAGTCTATTTAGGAAACTCGTTTTGATGGGTTCATACATTGTCCTAGCAAATTTATTGCAAAGTTCCAAGGTCGGGAGCCTAGGGTCGGGGCTAGGTTCGGTCCTGGAGTTTGGTTGATTTGCATGACGTTTTCTAAAGTAATACGAAACATGCGTTTAAGGGTAGAAATAATAAAGAAATTAATTTTAAGTGCAAAAAGAAAGAAATGATACCGAGTGGCCATCCGAGGAGGCATGGTCGAGAGGGAGTGGTCGAGGGCACGAGAGGGTCGTTCGGACGCCTTGGAAGGAGAAGAGTTAGAGAGGAGAAGTGTTTTGGGTGTGGCAAAAGAAGGGAGTTTCGGGTGGTTTATATAGAGGTGGTAGGTCGGGCGCCCGGGTCAGTAGGCTGCCTTTGGCAGCCTTTCTGCCATAACCTAGTCCTGGATGGGGGCGTCGGTGACGGCCTGGGCGCCCGAAGTCAAGTCAAAACTGCCATATGCAGCTTTTTAGGTTTTGACTGTGTCCTTGGGGGCGCCCGTGAGGACTCGGGCGCCCAGCTTAGACAACCTTTCTGTCTTGATCGAAGATAAAGGAAGGTTGGGGCGCCCGAGTGGTCACGGGCGCCCCGCATGTGTAATAGTTGACAACTTTCGATGTATTGTTGACCAGTTTGACTTTTGACCATGGTTTGACTATTACTGTTGACAGTTTGACCATGTATTAACTATTTTGACCAGTATTGACTATTTTGACCAGTATTGACTATTTTGGCTAGTATTGACTGGATTAACCAAGCAACAGTCAGGTCAACTCAGTTCTAAATTACAGGCTTTAATGTTCGTACTAAACAAAAGTACAGGGATCAGATGAATTTTAGTTAAGTTAAATTTAACCATCTCACCTGTTCTAGAGTTGTCAATCGCGTTAACCTTATGGGTTTTTGTGAGACAAATTTTGAATAGAAGTAAGAAGTTATTTTGAAAAATCATGATTAATTTTGAAAAAGTTAAATTAATTTTGAAAATAATTGGTTTTGAATTTATTTTGGAAAAGAGTGTTTGAATATAAGGTTAACTGAAAATCTATGTTAGATTTAAATTTGACAAATAATAAATTGAATTTGAATTTCAAAAATTAGCTTCCAGGTCTTGGCGAGGCACCAGGCCTTCTTTGGTCATAGCTTTATTGGATCATCAACCCTTTCCTTGACGATGTCTTTTAATGAAATTTCATTTTCAAAATTATTTTTTGAAAAATTCTAGTCGAACTAGTTTGGGTCTTGGATCGGTAGCTTCGGCTAGTTTCACCAGTTTAAAGAGATCAAGTAGTGTATACTTGACCTTATTAGAAAAGACTTCCCTAATGTACTATCATCTCACCGCCACCGAATACTATGTTGTTCAAATTTCAGTTAATTGGTTTAGTTCTTAGTCTAACCAGTTCTAAGTCTAAACATGATGAATTGCAGAAAATAAATAGACAAGCAATCATGCAATTTTTAAACAAGAAAAGAAATTTATTTAACTATAAAAATTATTTTTAAGTTGGCTCCCCCTGGACTAAAGCCACAATAATGGTTCGGCAAGATATGAATCTTGTCCTTGGGGATCCAATACTGATTTGATCCAGTTTGGTTGTTCAGGCAAAGTTTGGGTACCCATGCCTGAACTTTAGGTCTAGACTGATTCAGTACAGCATAGTATGAACTTTGTCTCGCCTTGGTTCGATAGCCTAACCCGGATCGATTTAGAACCGACTTCTGTTTTCCAAGGATCATGTCAAGACCCTTGGAACCAGAAGTGAATCGTTCTAATGCTGCTCTAAGGTCCTTGACTTATGTTTTCAAGGAGGAGTTCTCTTTCTCAAATTTTTCAACTTGAGTAGAGGTTTCTTCTTGAACCTTCATAGTTAAGGATCTAGAGTCAGCTCCCTCTTTCAGGAGTTTTACTTCCTGTCGGAGGGACTCGACTCGGATTTTGGCTTTCGCCAAGTCGCGAGACAGATAGACAATTAATTCGGATAATTGAATTCTAGAAAACCCACTTACAGTGATTTGGTCGTCCTCTGAAAATGTGAGCTTTCCGTCGTCCGGCTCCAATTCTGATTTGGTCTCGATTTCTTCCGAAGCAGTCAGGGCGAGCAGGTTCGACTGTGGGCCCTCTTCTTCTTCTTCAGAGGAAGACTCGTCCCACGTTGCTTGAAGGGCCTTCTTCCTTCTTGTCTTCTTCGTCTCCTTCAGATTGGGGCATTCCGTCTTGTAGTGACCCTTCTTTTTGCATTCATAACAGGTCACAATTGGTTTGGTCTTTTCATTTGAAGGATTAGCTGGTTCTTCCTTTCTTTGGCTAGCTTTCCTTCTGTTGGTCTAGTTTTTCAGCTCCTTGTAGTAGTCTCGAGCTAGCCGAACCAGCATAGGTCGATTTCCTTCGCTATCTTCTGAGTCTGAATCTGAGTCAGACTCGGGTGCAGGTTGAGGCTTCTTCTTGGTCATCTTTCCAGTTTTACCTGCAACAAAAGCAATGCCTTTCTCGACCAGGGTTCAGTTAATCTGCTCATGTAATTCAAGTTCAGAAAATAACTCATCTAATTTAATTCTAGGCAGATCCCTTGAAACTTTGTACGCATCTAACATTGATGCACACAAAGTGTTTCTCGGGAGAGTGTTAAGGGTGTACCTGATCAAGTCACGATTTTCTACCTTGTGACTGATTGAATGTAGACCGTTCATCAGCTCCTGGATTCTGGCGTGGAGCTGGGCTGCAGATTTGCTGTCGTTCATCTTAATTGTGTACAGCTTGTTTAGCAGTAGGCCCCTCTTGCTGATTCGGGTGTCGGAGGTTCCTTCGTGCAACTCAATTAACTTACCCCAGAGTTCCTTTGCACTGTTGAATGGTCCCACCCAGTTCACCTCTTCTTTGGCTAGGCCGCATTGGAGTGTTTGAGTCGCTTTAGCATCGGCCTCGATCTTTCTTTTCAGTGCGGTATCCCATTCGGTGTAAGATTGTGGCACTCCTTCAGCGTTTTTCAGGATTTCAGTCCAAATTGGATAATTATCCACATGTCCACCTGAGTTTTCAGGTGGACTTCCATCCGACTCTTCCAGTAGGAGAAATCCTCCCCACTAAAGAGTGGTGGTCTGGCTGTACTGAACCTTTCTTGCATGGCCATTTAGATGTTCTAAAATAAAATTAAAAAAACTGTCCCAAGACTTGGTCTTGGATTAACAGTGTGGGAAGAAGATATATATATATATATATATATATATATATATATATATATATAAATATCGAGTGGTGTTGCACCAACCTCGATTAACGATAAAAATTCGATCAAAAAAAATTAAAAATTTCGAAGAAAAATCCAAAAAACTCCCAAATTGGTGGTTGCACTAAATTTGAGCTTCCCCGCTCTGATACCACTTGTTGGATCGAGAAAACACGATAGAGGGGGGGGTGAATATCGTAAAAACTTTTTCGGATAAGATTGAGAGAAATTACGCAGCAGAAAAATAAAAACAACCACAGCAGAAGAACACAAGCACTTTTACTTGGTTCGGAGTCGCGGTCGGCTCCTACTCCAAGGCCCACGGTCCTTAACCGTTTACTGCGGGTAATTCTATATGTGCGCAAAGGTTTACAGGAATCGTTAAATAGTAGTGCAGTAAATAAACAATTATACTCTTCGTTACCAACACCCGATGTGGATCGTACTTCGGAGCAGAGGGTCGTCGTCGGCGCTAGAATGTTGACCACGGAGTTTGCCGAAGCAGAGCGCTTGAACGAAGAGAGTAGAGGCATTGGAAAAAGTGATGTCAAAGCCTTAGGGGTCGAGCCCCTTTTATACTGCTCTTGGGGGCGCCCTGGACGCTGGGGGCACCTGAGACGTGCCTTCGGATCCGAGAACCCTCATCTGTAGCTCGGTCAGCGCTTATCCCTCCAGAATCGGCCTCGAAGCTGACGGGGGCGCCCAGGACGTTGGGGGCGCCCTGGTTGACTTGGTTTGCTGGCTTCGTGGCTGAGTTTGCTTCGATCACAATCTAGCTTGGACCCAGGGCGCCCGAGACATACAGGGCACCCGGGACCATCAGGGCGCCTAACCCAGTAAGCTTTCGAAGCGATTCCTGCTTAACTGCTCGTTTGGCTTTGACCTTGGGCGCCCGGGACCTCCCGGGCGCCTAGCCCAGTTGCTGCCCCTCTCCTTTGAGGCATTCTGAGCTGCAGAAACACATTCCTTTGGTCTCTGCATCCAAGGTTAGTTCGATAACAAACATGGCAAGAATGTTAGTTAGTTTTTTTTACAGCCGTAGCTGTCTTGGTTCTGACTTCGGGTCTCTCAAATGGAACCCTAGGTCAAACTGACGCCTAATGTTTCCTCGACGGGGATCGCGTCCTCACCTACTCCTCTCAGGAGAGTTTACCTTTTGCCAACCGGCTCCTCCGGTTACACTTTTGCCCTGCAGCCCTTCACCAGGTGCGTAGCATCCCTTCGCTAGGTCTTCGATCTTAGCAGTCCTTTGCCAGGTGCCTAGCAGTCCTTCGCCGGGTCTTCAACTCCTAGCAGTCCTTCGCTAGGTGCCCAGCTGCCCTTCGCCAGGACTTCTTTCTGCATACTCAGTGAGCACATTAGACCAAAATAACATCTTAACTTTTGAACCCTTTGCCATTATCAAAACCCAGGTTCGACTTAGGTGATGCCTGCACCAACAGCTATCGCTCGTCCCTTCACTGATAAGGACTGTTTAGCAAAGGCTACAGGATACTAGACAGGAACCACCAGAGATAATACAACACAAACTTGGAATACAGTAGAAAAGAATACAGAAATACTTCATTCAAAAGCTTGAGTTATATCTGAGGTACATTTAAAAGCAAGGAATACAGAAGAGAAGAATACAGAAATACTTCATTCAAAAGCTTGAGTTACATCCAAGGTACATTTGAAAGCAAGGAATACAGAAGAGAAGAATACAAAGATACTTCATTCAAATTTGGGATTACATCCGAGGTATATTTGAAAGCAAAAGAGAAATACAAGGAAAATATATATACATCTAATAAGTTAGTGCATGTTTGGGAGGTGTCCTTATAGTTCTTTGTCCTTAGCTGGGAGCTCATCTCAAACCTGGCCAACACTCATGAGGCTCAGGTCTACGTCCGGCTTCAACACTTTGGCCTTCTGGAGCTACTGGATAGCACCATTAAAACCCTGTTTTAGGCGCTTTAGGACCTGTTCAACCAAAATGTCGTTGAATTCGTCGGACTGTAAGAACCTAGCCTCGACCTCTGCCTCGACCTCTGCCTGTTTGGATGCTTTGTTAGCCTTGTGTTGTTGCAGTTCATCCACGACTTCATCCTTAGCATGCCCTTTAGTCTAGCCACCTCAGAGGACATCTGGTCTCGATCCTCCAGGGCTTCCTTAACCCATTTTGGGGTGGCCAACAACTCCAAGTTGGCCCGAGCGACGTCCTCCTATAGGTCAAATATATGAGCAGCATCTACCTCTATCACTGCCTCTTTCTTGGACAGTTGATGTGCTTGATCTTGTATCCGACCATTCAGGACCTCCACAGAGGAATCCAAGAGTTGAACATCCCTAAACAGCTTCTTCTCCCTAGATTGGAGTTGCTCCCGCTCCTGGGACAAGTGGCGCACAACATCTGAGAGGGCAGTGACCCTCTTTAACAGTAGACGCTCCCAGTAATGAGTGCTTAGGAGGGATGCTTATGAGGCCTGTAGGGCACCCAGGTAGTGGTCTACCTTAGCACGGAGATCCCTGCTGACCTCCAGTTGCATCCACCCCCCTCCTGAGCTCAGAAGACCTTCGCCTCCAGCTTGGCCACTCGTTGGCGCAAGGGCTCGGTCTCCTACTCAGGAGACACCAGCTGCCCCAGGGCGAGACACTCGGACGTAGCTTGACACAATAATAACAAATGTAAGAAGACAAGACAATAAAATAAATTAGGATACTAAGAAATTTACTTGGAGAAGAGTCTTGTACAAATTGGTGGCGACCCCGGCTGAGGGCACCCCTTCGAGGGAGGTAGCCTGTTCCTCGGGGCTCCTCAGCACAAGGCCCTAGCCTTGGGAGGATGGCATTGCTGAAGTAGACCCGGAGCCATGAGGAAATTGGGACAAGAGGAGCGGTGGAGAAGCCGGTATGCTGGAGGGGTCGGGCGCACCATAGTCAGTGTTGGAGGATGCCTCGTCGACCGGGCCTTTCCCCGCTGGTTGTTCCTTGAGTTGGATCGAATGGCAGCCCACGGTGGTTGCCTTCTCAGCCGCCTCCACCTTGCGACGCAGACGAGCGCTGGTGAGCAGGGGCTCGCTTGGGCTCACCCCTTGCCCTTGAGGCTTCAGGAGGCCTCGAGGACTCTGGTGCAGACCTCAGCCTCACCCGCTGGCGCCACAGCAGCAGGTGACACCCCCAGGTAGTGTGTGGAGAGAGGAACAGTGTCCTTATCATCCGTCACTACCCTGGTTGGGCGGGTTATTTTCTGTGGATACGTCAGGGAGGGGGGGGGGCGCATGCTTCCGTCGACGGTCTTTGGGCGCGTTGTCCTCCTCTGCCCCCTCCTGGGTGGGCAAGATGAGGCATGACCGCTTAGCAGGCGGTCAGCTCGCCTTCTCCATAGGCTTTGGCGCTGCCACCAGAACTAGGGTTGGAAGGGCTTTATCGCCTCCTCCCTCCGCAGCAGGAACAAGGGGCGGCACAACCTCCTTAATGCTAAATGGCTTGACAGAGGTTTGCTCCTCGTTGGGAACCTACTCGGAGCCTTCGGAGGACTTGGCTGCGAAGGAAGGAGCAGCGGGAGGAGGGGCCAAGGCTTGTTCGTTGGCCAACTCCCACTTAGAAGCTTGTTCATAGCTTGAGACAACATGATGTCCTCTACAATACAAAAATAACAAGACATCAATTAGAATCAACAAGCATGTAAAGAAAAAATAGATTACTGAGGCTACGACCAAGGCTGGTGACTTTGGGACTGATCCCAGCCCAGTACAGGAGATGCTCGCAAGAAACCAGGCTGGGCCCATGAAACTCCATCCTGGCCAGAATACTTCTCGCCCGCTGGTATCCGGGATCTTGTTGGAAGTCGCCCAGCTCGGGTGGCGGGGGTAGGTCCTCACGCCAGTGTATCAGACAAAATGGGTTCTTGGCGAGTTGGATGAAGAAGAAGCACTCCTTCCATCCCTTATAGGAGGATGGGAGGCTGCCAATGAATTTATGGCTCGGACAGGCGATGAAGCTGAAGGCCCCCCAAGAAGCTAAGCTTGGGAGAAAGAAATAATGGAAAAAAATGGAGGGGGGGGGGGGGGGGTCAACGGAATGTTAAACAATTTGAAGAGAACAAATGCCCCACACATTTGAGCGAAGATATTCGGGGTCATCTGATGCAAAGGCATATCAAAAATCTTGGAGATGTCCATGAAGAACGGAGGGATTGAAAAACGAAGGTCGAACTCTACCTATCCTAAGAAAAAAGTGAAGAAACCTATGGGAGGCTCTACAGGGGACTGTTCAAGATTGGGAGCCCTAACTTCTAGGTCTGTCGGAATGCCGTAGGCCTCACAGGCGGCGCTCAACGTAGCAGACTTGAGCTTCGATGAACTAGCCTCATACCATTCAAGATGATAAGCCCTCTCCCCTTCGGGCTTTCCCCTCTTCTCCTGGTCTCATTTCTCCTTGTCCTCCTTACCCATGTCTTCAAATGAAGGATGGAGAAGTAGATGGAAGGTGAATGGGACTTACGCGTCAAGAAGAAACCCTAGCGAAGGAAGAAGTTGGTAGACGGCGGCAAGATTCACGAGCTCTGATATTCGATAATGCAGGAAGATGGGAGGATGCTTTCATCTCCTCTTTTATAGGGAGGAAGTCGCCCTTATGTGAGCAATTGAGACGTGGCATGTGGATGATGATGTCCGCACATCCCGAGGAGTCGCCACCCTTTATTGTCATCAGTTGGTATGGCCCTGCGGTGCGTGTCAGAAGGAGATTGCGAAGAAAAGATATGTCCACGTGACGATGCCTTACACGCTGAAATGCCTCCTCGCCATTAAGAGACCCCATGCACATTTAATGGGTGATAGACAGCTATCATTGTCTTGCCTCAGAATTCACAAGGACTTTTGAACTAATTCAAAGGATTGTCTCAGGTCGAGGAGTGAACGTTTCGATTTCTCGGACCCGGCAAGCCGCCAAAAGAGAAGAGATAATAGTATGGGTCCCACAAATATGTAACTTTCGCTCATTATATCACTAGCGTAATCAGTCAACCACACTTCCTTCGATTAGACTTGAAAGGGGGGACTTGTGATAGGGATAAGCATCCTGGAGTGGACACGTGTCATGAGTAAGCTACGTGGCAGGGCCCACCGAGCCGGAGCCCCGAGGTTAGGTCGGCCATCGGGCTCCCGAGACCATCTCAGGAGAGTGGACCCAGGCCCCGAGGTCAGGCCGGCCATTTGGCTCCCGATACCACCTCGGGAGAGCAGATCAAAGCCCCCCTGAATTAGACCGAGGGTCGGGCTCTTGAGACTACCTCGGGAGAGAAGATCAAATCTCCCGAGGTCAGACTGAGGGTCATGCTCCCGAGACCCTCTCGACAAAACACATGAAGGCCCTGAGGTCAGCTTGGGAGGCTAGACTCCGAAACTGTCTTAGAAGAGTGGAGCCCAAAGATCAACTTAGAAGTTAGAAAGTCTGACGTCAAGTAGTCGTTCCTTTTTCCAGAATAGGAAAGTCATTGGATGATTATTGCCCGCAACGCACGACAATTAAGGCCTTAATAATCACGGTAGTCGTTACCAAAAGATAGGATGTCTATCAAGTAGCCGATGATTAAGGGACGTGGAGGAGAATGTGGGGACACATGTCACCAAAACCCCAGGTATATAAGATGCCTCAGCTTCCAGGTAAGGGGTACGTTTTCTGAACTTAGAAGAAATCTCTTGATTCCTCGTTGTCCTGCTAAGAGAATTCAGTTTCTTGACTTGTGTGTCGGAGTGGACTCCGCTAGAAAATCTTCCAATGTATTCCCATTAACGTTTGTGTTAATCTCACAAGCGTGAGTGTCTTTTCCCTGTCACTGTCCTCGTAGGTTGCACCTTGATGACTCGTAATCCGCGTCGTTTTTCTCCGAAATAATCATCTAAGGTCAATGTTAAAAAAATAATAATAAATTAGATAACAATCGAATTTGAAATGAAAAATAATTATCAAGTAATAATCGATGGACAATTCAAAAATTTAATATTATATGATTATACCCGATTTAAAAAAAAATCTACAAAATGTGACTACACTAGAATCGAATAGTAATTGTATCTAAATGACAATTTAATATATTTCTACTGTATCGTAATCTAAGAGCGGGCAACGTATCAAACTTAACAAAAATAATACTAATATTAATAATAATAATAATAATAATAATAATAATAATAAATCTAAGTGAAAATTGAAGGTTTGACCATTCTTGCTACGTCTTTACTATTTTGAATAATTTTATGGTAACTGTGATGACGCTATTGCTTACGACCACAGTAATATGCAATTTTGACTAATCAAACATTAAAAAAATGAATTATATAACACTGAAAGGCGATTGATCCAATTCGGTCGTATAAAAATTTCTTATTAATTATTCAAATAAATCAAAAAATATTCATAATGTGTGATTCAAATATCTAATATCTCATGGTTATATCCAATTCAATAGAAAATTTTCTATAAAATATCATTAGGATCGCATAGCGAGTGTTTCGATGACAACTTAGCACATTATCACTATATCATAGTCCAAGGACGGGCGACTAATCAAACTTAAAAAAAATAAATCAATCAAGTAATAATCGAATCCGTGACGATCGATCCGAGAATGTCTTCTTTCGACCATTCGCATTGCTTTGCAGTCCTGCAACTCTTAATGGGGGTGTCATCAGGCCTTCTTTCGACCATCCATTTAGGTTACTAACCACCTGGTTAATAAAATCACAAGCTTCGTCAAAAGTCTTATTCATTAAGGATCCTCCGACGGCCAGATCTAATCGGGTCTTGTTGCGGAAAGATAGTCCGATGTAGAAGGTAACCACTCTTCTAGCCCATCATGGGGACATCGTCGTATGAAAGTTATATATCTGTCTCATGCTTGACATATCGATTCTTCCCCTTCCTGCTCGGATAACAAGTATTTAACTAGGCTTTACCTGAGTCCCTCATACTTAAAGGAAATGCTAATAAAATTGAATGGAATCAGGCGGAACTCCTTCACTTCTTAATGTATCACAATATCTATGAAACTCCAACAAATATGCAGAAGGATCTTCAACTTCTTATCTATTGAATTGGTCTTCTTGAAGCTTAGTGATAAAAGATGGGGCAAGCACAATGTTACGGGCCTGAATTTCTAGATTACAATAGGATTAATTCCTGATAGATTTGGGAGTAGCATAATCCTTTAGGAGTATTTGCACCATGATCGCCAGTGGTTCGAAGCTGAATTCAAGCAATAGGTTGCAAATAACAAAGAAAAATAGATGCAACAAGCAATGACAATAGAAAACAATATTTTTGATATTTCAATAAGAGTAAGCAAAAATAGGAAAGAACAGTTGCAGAAAGAAAGTATATTTTTGAATTCCTATATATGTGTAAAAAGAAACAAAGCGACTATATTTTTGTGTTTTCTATGTAAGGATGTGAAAGCAAAAACAATAAATATAGACAAGTATGCAAAAACTAAATGTAGGCAAGTGTGTAGAAAATATTTACACTAAAGAAAAGAAATGCCCAGTCTAGCTCGGTAGCTAGTTATCTAATGTTGTTGCTCACTCCTTGACAACAGTGCCAAAAATTTGATGACGTTCCGCAAATGTATGGAAATGTCATCAAGTAATATAAAAGATATCGTATCTATAGAGAGTGATTAGCAAACACTAGGGAGTTTGCTAGTGTGAACTAGCTAGGCTATCGGAAGTGTAAGTGTGATCGCACAAGAACTAGAGTTAAGGAGAGAGAAGTAGAAGCCCTAGTGAACTAGGAGAGAAGACTGTTAAGGGGGAATGTCCTAAGGTCTTGGATTCCTTGTGATGGTCATTGATGATTCTATAGATTGCTAGTGCCTTGATCTTTATGTTTTAGCATCGTAGGAAGTCTAGCTAAGTATCGGTGTTACGCGAATATTACACCAGAATGTCTCCCTATTAGCTATCCAATGCCATTAAATAGAAAAGATAAATTAGAATGTCAGGTTAAAGGGTTACCCTTGTCGCATAGAGCTCCGCGTTCATACATTCTAGATTACACAAGTCATCTCCTAACATGGGATTAGGGAAACACATTAAATGTATGGCTAGGTTCTTCCTTGGGTGGACATGGCCTCCAACTCAGGGAATGCTCAAGGTTGTCTGCTTAAAGGATTATCCTTGTCACATAGGACTCCCCGGGCATACAACCTTGAGCATATTCCCCAAGGAAGGTCAATCCACATATCTATTCAATCAAACATAACAAATCAAGTATATACTTAATCTAAGCATAAACATTCATTGAAGCATTTCATCAAATAAGAACTAAGCCAAATCATGTCATCAATACAAGCACACAATTAATTCATAGAGTTTACATCAAATCCACATCACAAATACTCCCAAATCCCTGGAACATAGAGAGACTACTCACTTGACATAAGGAAGAACTCAAAGACTCAAAGAAAGAAGCAATCAAACATCCAATCTATCAAACAAGAGAGAAGGGAGAGAGAGAAAGAGAGAGATGCTTATCCTCTGTGAGGAGAGTCTTCGGAACCAACTCAAACTTTGAGATGGTGGAGAGCATCGGAGATCTTCTTTGGGCCATCGGAAATCGCCGGACTGAAAATGGAAGACCTAGGGTGGTGTCTCACAAATGGGAAATTACCTCTCCAAGAAAATGGGAGGAGATCCCCTTATATAGCAGGGGTCGTACGGACCCTATGATAAGCACCATTTTATTGATTATTTTAATTGCTAAAATCCATGTTTGACCCATGTTTTTATTGCTTAATTATGATTTTACCCTAGGTTTTAGAACTTACCTTTATTTTGGACTTAATTGCAAAATTGCATTAAATTGGATTAATTGGCCACTAAATTTTGGATCTATTTTTGTAGGCACCAAAGGTTCAAGGACTTAGGGCATACTGGGTCAAACCTGAGTCAGATGTGAACCGGATCGAATTATCAAGCCTACGATTAATCCGGCCCGTCCGATTCAAGAGCGGCTAGATCTGAGCCATCCGGGACGATCTGAAGCAATCCGAGCTAGGGTTAGGGTTGATCAAGCTCTATGATCAAGATCTGAAGGTTTCATCCCAATCAGAGCTAAATCAACCGTTGGATCAAGCAAGGAGGGCTCTAGAGCGTCCATTCACAGATAGAGTTGATCTGGACCATCCGTTGCATATCTGGAGGATCCGAGCTACCACAAGGTAGATCCTGACCCCAGATCATCATCATAAAAGTTTGGCTCCAATCAGAGCAAGATCAGCCGTTGGATCTCCTCCAATCAATCACAGCCGTCCGTTGATAACTATTTAATCAAATGTTTCACTGTTCTTCCCTTTGTCGCGTCTTCGCTGCAAGCTTCCATTTCTTCGAGTTTTCAGCTAGTTCTTCATTTTTTCTTCAATCCGAGGCGCGACCACCACAATTTCTTCACTATCTTGTGTTCTAGGTCATTAGGAAGACTCATCTGTGAAGTTTCCAGCCTCAAATTGTCCAAGAAACAGGGCTGTTGAGAGGTTTCCGCAGCTCTACCATTTGATACCTTAGGATCGGCTGTGCTCTATTACCTTCCACCGGAGCTATCCAAAGGGGTTCCCTGAGTAGCTTTGATCATCATCCACTCACCAATTCACGCGGACGCAGTTAAATCCAAGAAATCGAATGGAAGTTTCAGATTTGAGCAAGTTGAGCTGAATTCAAGCGCAGATTGAGTTTTCTCATTGATTTGTTGAGCTTGCGGGTTCGAGGCTCACACTTGCGTGACGAACAAGGAGAATTCGAGCTAGGGAAGGATTGGGGTTTAGATTTCTTAGTTAATTTCGTTTATTAGCTGTAATTTTCATTTACTGCTGTAATTCTGTTTCTGTTCTTGGTTTCAGAATTAGTTAACTTCGATTCTTAATGGTTTCTGCTTAATTAGGTTTATATCTTTCAAGTCAAGTAGTTAGGGAATGTTTGTAGTGGATAATCGCTTTTAATTCTAGTTTAGTTGTAGTTTAATCCTTGCGTATCAGCTGTGCCCCTGTTTTTCAGCAGCGTATCAGCTTTTCTTGTTCCCTGTTCTGCGTATCAGATTAAATCAGCTACTCATCTTCCATTTTCTGAATTGTTCAGTGGTAATTAGGTTTCAGTAATTAGTTAGGTAGTTTGTAATGAGCAACTGCAATTAGATTAGGTTGATTTGTAGCTCAAATTTCATTTCTGAAATTCCATTTCTGCAATTTGTGATTCATTTCTGCACATCATGATTGGTTTCAGGAAGTTTGTTTCAATTGAGTTAGTTTCTGCATTTATTGACTGCTAAAGTCTACTCCCGATTTGTTTACTTCATACTCAATGGCTTCCCATCAGTAGCTGGGTGAATCTTGCACCCAAGAGGAGTGTGAGCTGCGAATCTTGCACCCAAGAGGAGTGTGAGCTGCCATTTCTGCACATTTTTGTTCCTGAAAATCAGTATCTGTTGCGCATCAATTCCACTGCATATACAAGTTGTATCTGCACTTAGTTTAACTACAATTTCAGCAAATTGTTCAGCTTTCATTGCTGTGTATCAAGTTTTCAACCTGCATATCAATTGAGTTCTGATTTCTCCTGGGGTGGCAGTTTATTTTCTGCATACCAACTGTTGAATCTGAAGTTTGCAGTTTATTTCAGAGTTAGCCTTGCACCAGCTTTAATCCCTTAAATTCGAGATAACACTGAGTGTGCCAATGTGTTAGATCTAAGCTTGCTCTGCATTTTATTTCTGAACATAACTTCCAGCCATTTGTTTGTTTGATTTCACTATCAAATCTTACATGCATTCCTGTTTTCATTCTCTGAATTTCTGCAGCGTGTTCCTGCAGTTCAGTAGTGTTGTTTGTGTCTGGAATTTCTTAAACGCTGAGTATCAATTTCATTGATTCTGAAATGTGTATTGAATGCAATTTCAACCAACTGGTTGATGTTAGTTGTGTTTCATTAGGGCTGCTTTTGAATTCGAGTTTCATTGTTCAACTCATCAGTCATCATTCCGGCCGGGTATCAATTGAAACTTTAGTATTGGTTGTTGCTTATTAGGTTGAGTAATTCCTGAAGTAGAACGCAATTTGTTTGACTTGCTGCACTCGATAACAGATTTTGTTCTTCAATTTCTGCAAGCTTGAATCCTTGGCAGATTAAGTTTTCTTTTTATTAGTTAAGCTCAAGGGTTAAAATTCTTTTCTGTTCATTTCATTTTCAATTCCGACTTCAAACCCAAACCCAAATCAGATTTATTCGAAACCCGAATTCATTAACGACACCTAAATACAAGCGCAAATCAAACGACGTCAATTAGCCCCGAGAAAAATACGACATGTGGCCCCTATATTACATTTTCATATTTTTGATTGTAAAAAGGGTTTCCAGCATTCATTCATTCATATTTAAATCTGATAGTCCCAACTTTCGTGACAATTTAATCTAGTAGATTCGGGGCTATCAAATTTTTGGCGCCGTTGCCGGGGTTCAAGGACTTAGGGCATACTGAGTCGGATGTGAACCGGATCGAATTATCAAGCCTACGATTAATCTGGCCTGTCCGATTCAAGAGCGGCTAGATCTGAGCCATCCGGGACGATCTGAAGCAATCCGAGCTAGGGTTAGGGTTGATCAAGCTCTATGATCAAGATCTGAAGGTTTCATCCCAATCAGAGCTAAATCAACCGTTGGATCAAGCAAGGAGGGCTCTAGAGCGTCCATTCACAGATAGAGTTGATCTAGACCATCCGTTACATATCTGGAGGATCCGAGCTACCACAAGGCAGATCCTGACCCCAGATCATCATCATAAAAGTTTGGCTCCAATCAGAGCAAGATCAGCCGTTGGATCTCCTCCAATCAATCACAGTCGTCCGTTGATAACTATTTAATCAAATGTTTCACTGTTCTTCCCTTTGTCGCGTCTCCGCCGTTAGCTCGTCTTCTTCCTTCTTCAGCTGTTCTTCTCCATTTTTTTAGCTAGATTTCTTCCAAGGAGGCGCGTCCACTCAATCCTTCATTAGAACTAGTGCTAGGTCAGTGGAGAGAGTGCTCTGTGAAGTTTCCCGATCGGATTTTGCCCAAGACAGTGTTTCGTGAGGTTTCAGTGGCTCTGTCACTTGATTGCATCGATCTCAGTTGTTCACCATCTTCATTGCATCCGAGCTTGCTGGAGGGGTTCCCTGGAAGGCTCGGAGCATTCCCAAACCTATATCGCAATCCACCACAGCTAGGTTGAAGCAATCGGTTGCTGTTTTCAGTTTGGGTATGGTTTGAATGGATTTGCAGCAGAGACAGATTTTCCATTGAATTGTTGAGCTTGCGGGTTCGAGGCTCACACTTACGTGACGAACAAGGAGCACTTGAGCTTAGGGAGAGATTGAGTTTAGATTTCCTTGGTTAATTTCGTTTATCAGCTGTAAATTTCCATTATTGCACTGTTCGTTTCTGAATTGGTTTCAGTTTGGTTAAGTTTCGTTTATTGCCTTGTTCCAGCTGTAATTAAGTTTTGAATCTTCAAGTTAGTTAGCTAATGAGTGTGTTTAGTGAACAAGCAATTTAGTTTTACTTAGTTTTACAGTTTCGACATTTGCGTATCAGTTTCGGCATCTTCGTATCAGATTCAATCAGTTTCAGTTTCAGTTTTCTGAATTTGTTTTCAGTTGCAATTAGGTTTCGGTTCTTAAGTTTGGAAGCTTTAGATAGGTAATTTGTTATGGAGTAATTGCAACTACTTTAGTTTGTTTCACATTTGATTTCCTTTCTGCACTTCTGTTTAGATGTCCTGCTAAATCTGTTGCGTGCCAGATTTGAGTTTTGAAATTTTCAGTGGTAGCTTCCATAGTTTGTGCCAGGTGAATCTAGATCTTTTGCTTCGTGTATGAACATTAGATGGTGCACTTACTCACTGTTGTTTACGTGCTTTTGGAATTTGGATGCAATCTGAATTTTCAGCCTGCTTGAATTGTTTTCCAACATGTCATTTCTGAATTTCTGCGAATCAGATTTTGTTATTGATGTTTCTGAATTTTTGTGTCAAGATAGCATCATTTTATCTCCTGAATTTGCATTGTAATTGGTTCCCTTTAAATAGCATTGATATCCGAATTAGTGCATCAGTTTTATTGTGCATCAATTCTCAATACTGAAATTCTGCTCAGCAATGTTGCGTGCCAATTTTCAGTGTAGTGTGTCTACATTTTGTATTAGTGAGCTCAGATTTTCTGAAGAGAAGTTGAACACTAGCTTGTAGCACTATTTCTCAGCTGATTGTTAGATTTCGTATCCAGTCCAGGAGGTATTCCATTCATGCATTCAGTTATCTGCATTTCTGCAAATCTACTCTCAAATTCTGCATCTAGCTTCATCACTACATCACTGCCCACAATTCTGAAATCTTTTCCCATTTCTGATCGGCTGAAATCATGTCTGTAATTCCTTTTTAATTCAACGCTAGCACTTCACTAATAGTTGTCTTTCGAGTTGGAGTGATTAGTTTCAATTCAAAATATTCAATCACAATTTTGGGACTTAGTATCATCTTGGCACATAAGTTTTTGTACGTGTGTATCAAGTTTTGGGTGGCATCCATCTTGTATCTCATTGCATTTTTATTTCATATTTGAACCCAAATCCAATTCACATTCGAAACCCAAAATTCATAAACGACACCTAAATACAAGCGCGAATCAAACAACGTCAGCTAGCCCCGAGAAAAATACGACCTGTGGCCCCTATATTACATTTTCATACTTTTGATTGTAAAAGGGTTTCCAGCTTTCATTTATAAATTCTAAATTTGAGGCCTACTTTCGTGACACATAGTTTGGGCCTATCACCCTACACTACAAGAAAAAAGCTAAACGACAACGCTTTTTCCACGTTGTCTATGTGACTTGAAATGCGTTGTTAAAAGCACTGTTGTTAAAAGTCTGTTCAAAGACAACGCTTAAAAACGTTGTCATTTTGTGCAAAGACAACGCTTTTGTAATATTTAAAAAGCGTTGTTATTTTTGATAAAGACAACATTTTTTACAACATTTAAATAACGTTGTTGATGTTTTGCAATGGCCACACTTTTGCAACGTTTAAAAAGCGTTGTCATTTTTAACATGACAAAGTTTTTACAACGCTTAAAAAGCGTTGTTATTTTGTACAAGGTAAAAGTTTTTACAACGCTTAAAAAGCGTTGTCTTTTTAACAAACAAGATATTTTTTAAATGGATAGAAAGTGATGTGTTTTTTTTAAAATATAATTATTTTACCAAAATATACAAAAAATATCTACACAATACATGCATAACAGTAAATATGAATATCCACAAACAAAAAATATAAGCATCCACAATCTTTTTTAAAATATAACTATTTAACAAAAGGTACAACTTCATATTATCCAAAAAATATATATATGGACGCACATTCCTCAAATTAATAGTGTATCCATATTAAGTTTAACAAGATCATCATTAAAATATCCTTCACCAACAGCTATGACTGCACCTTTCTTTGGGCTCAACTTCTTAAACTCTTTAACTATGATTTAACACTGCATCAAAATAAAAATTTGATGTTAGAGATTTTGTGTGAAATAATATAAGTCATATTAATGAATGAGATAAACGACATCGATAAAATCCATAAGCAAGTTAAATGTGTCATAATACTTATTAGCAAGTTCACATAGATCCAAATCAAGCATCAAGAAATCCATAAGCATTTTATCTGATGTAATAATATTTATAGAATACATAACGTAAAGAAAATTGTATGGCAAAGATGAGGTATGCTTACTAAATATGTGAAAATAGAGACTAGCTAGCATTCTTCTATGTAAATATTAACTAAAAAAATGGTACAAGAATGAGAAAAAAAGAGCTATCTATACACGAAAATAATAGTCATTAAAGGTACTTACTTTACGATCCGTAGTGAACTTTGCAGACGGTTTCTTCAATGTTGGATGAACATCATCTGAGCAATGAAAAAATGGGTCAGCCCTATAGCAAGCATATACTTGTAACTAGTAAGACAGAAAAGCGATTTATGAAACATGGATCCCAAGATGAAACATATAGCGGCATACATTTCACAATTCATATGCTTGCTTTAACTCAATGGGAAATAGATGGTCATTATTTCATAAACTAAATTCTAAATAGATTTATGACAACCATCATTACATACCTACTCATAACTATGATCTTGTATACATTCCGCCAACTCAGACCGTACCTCATCAATTTTTTCTCGAGAATCTCTGCTTTTGTGAACTATGAACACACACACTTATTACGTTAATTGAAAAAATAATCAAAACTCACTTTGTAATTTTTACTAAAATTTGAGTTAAGCAAAATAATATTACTATTGATCATAGTGAATCTCTCTGGATAGTTTCAATCTCTTCAATAATTTATCTCATAAATCTCATCGCATAATAACCGCATTGTTTTGCATCTTGTTGCTGAGGAGCCTATGATGATTAGAGTCAAATTGTCAATGACAAATATACACATTAAAATACATGTTAAACAAAATTACACATACCTTTAGTACCTCCCACTTAGCGTTTTTTCTACCTTTCCTTCCTTTATTTGAATTAAACAATCTTAAGGCCCTTCATCAGTTAATGATATTTGATATATGAGTTTTTATTGAGTTAAAAAATATTTACTAAAAAAAATATGAACTCACATTTCCAATCCTCATCGCGAATGCGGTGACTTAGGGAATCCAACAAATAAATAACATTCTTGTACGGTTCAATGACAGTGAGAATCCAATGGAAACTAGGCATAGACATATAATTAGTGCATATAATTCAATAAATTAGTTAAAGGAAGCAATTTAAAGTGATGTTTTAATTCTTACTTACCCAATATTACATGGCACCAAAACTAGTTGATTTGCTGATGCACCAGTTAGCCTATCTGCTAAAAGACTTGTCTTTTGGTTCAACCTTTCAAGCTTACCTATTTTGTCATGTGTAGTTTTTGCCATATGTGGGATCTTGTATGGGTTCATAAATAAGAATTTCTCTTTCTTATTTTCTTTCAGCGTCTTCTTATAAAGATGTCTGTCATTACAAAGATAATAAAATTAGCATAGTATACAATAATGTGAAGAAAACATAATGGTCACACATAATGTTTCAATAATGAAAAAACATTTACCATATGTAGCCAACAACACAATTGCATGTAATTGGCTCCAAATGATACAAAGAAATGATATCCTCAAGGTGTAGAAAAAGTTCACAATCATCGTCAAACACATCATCATCTAGACGCATTGATATATATCTGCCTTCCTCTAGAGCACGCTTACTATAACAATATAACATGTGTAATGATCTTGGGATACTTGTTGACAAAGTATGCTTCTTTTTTAGTTGTTCAAAGTTCTTCCTTCCAAGCTTCTAATAATTTCAGATGTAAACAAGTTAGATAAATTGAATAATAAAAAAGCAACAATTTAATTTGAAATATAATATCACATATACCTCATCTTGCTTCACTATCAAGTGTTGTGGCCAAGCCACATGAGTTCCTACAGCATCACCAATTACTTCACATTCACTTGGAATTGGATATGGCAAAGGTGCTAATTTTTCCAATGCTTCATCAATAGAAACTCGAATGCAATTCTTGGGAAATGGAACACCATGAATCATTTTTTCTGGTCTATTGATACAAATAATTGTACCATATGCAACAATATTTGTGCTAGATTGCAATGTTAATGCAACTGATTTACCCTAAGGCTACGTTTGATAGGGGGTAATGTAATCCGGGCTGTAATGTAATCAAGTTTGTAATGTAATGTAATGTAATCTTGATTACATTGTTATGTTTGGTAATGAGTTGTATGTAATCTTTGATAACCATTACAAGTTGGATTTTTTTGTTTGGTGAGGGGCAATCCATCCTGTAATGTAATCAAGATTGAAGACCAACGACCGTCGCCGGGCGGCCGGTGACCATTGACCGGCCGACGAACGTCGGCGACCGCCGACCGGCGGCGGCGGTCGCCGGCCGGCGGCGGCGGCGGTCGCCGGCCGGCGGCGGCGGCGGCGGCGGCGGCGACCAACGACTGTCGCCGCCCGACCGACGACTGTCGCCGCCCGACCGACGACTGTCGCCGCCCGACCGACAACTATACAAGCTGTAATGTAATTCAGATTACGGAGGTTTTGGTTTGTAATCCAGATTACAAATCATCAACCTCTTTTGTAATCGAGATTACATTACATTACAATCTTAAAGTGATTCCAAACAAAGGAATCCAACTTGTAATGTAATCTCGATTACATTACAGGGTGGATTACACCCTACCAAACGCAGCCTAAGATGCAAATAGGCTTGTCGATTATATTAAGTTCAGAACTCTATAATATTAATGAATATAACTATAACTTGTATTATACCTGTAAAACATCATCTTTACACAATCTGTATGTCGTCATCATCATCCATATTCATCTGATGTAACTTCACCGAGCAACTGCCTTTGTCATCAATCGAATTGTCGCATTCACCCCTTTTATACACCATTGCTTCAAGTTTTTGTATACGTGCATCTTGTTCCAAAATTTGCTTCTTTGCCTCCATTAGCTCCTTTTTTTGCTCAGTGATTATATCTTGGGCAACGTTGGATTTTAAACAAAAAGTTCACACAACAGGACCTGCATTAGGATCAAAAGCTACCTCCAATTCATTCCTAAAATCCAACAATATGCAAAAAAAAAAAAATAGAACATAGTAGGTTGCCGTAAAAACTGAAGTTCACAAACAAATGATCAATTGTAAGAACTCAGAACAGGAATTCAATACCAAAGGCAAACGAACCAGTCCAACCCTAACTCCATTCAAGATCAAACTCAATGCATCCAAAATCTTACCTGTGATGCTCGGCGCGGCACCTCTGCACAGACTTGGCACGATCGGAATTCCCGACTTCAAACTATTGCACCGGTGGCGATGGATCGGGAGCTTGGCCGGCGATCAGGCGATGGATCGATTGATTAGTTGGTGAGCTTGCTAAAGAAAGGGGTTGAAGTCGGGCGATGATCTTCGACGATCGGCGAATCGGAGGGAAGGAGGAGGAGAAAAGGATCGCAAGCTCAAAGAGGGGGAGGTGACCCGACGGCGTCGGCGTCGGCGGGGATGGGCGAGTGAGGAAATCGGGGAGGAGGAAGCTGAGTCGCTGCGATGCGTTAGGGGACTTAGGGCACGGGCTCATATAAAATCTATAACATAAAAAAAAATAATAATTTATAAAAAATCAAGATTGGAGAATAAAAACAGAAATTTCTAATTTATATAAAAAAACAGAAATTTCTAATTTATATAAAAACAATATTTTCTAATTTTGTATTTAAATATTGTGTTTTATCTTTTTTCATATAAAATCTATAACATAAAAAAACAAGAATTTATAAAAAATCAGGAATTTATATAAAAACAGAAATTTTAATTTATATAAAAAACAGAAATTTTTAATTTATATAAAAAACAGAATTTTCTAATTTATATAAAAACAGAAATTTCTAATTTTGTATTCATTGGATTTTATTTTATTTTATTTATTTATTTTACATCATACTTTTACATAGACAATACTTACTAAAAAATTATTATTATATATATTAAAAAAATATTCAAAGACAACGCTTTTTAAAACCCGTTGTCTTTGATCCAAAAAAAAATGACCAATAGACAACGCTTAGTTGCAAAGCGTTGTCGTTAATAAGAAATAAAAAACATAGACAACGATTTTCACTAAAAGCGTTGTTAAAAAAAATAAGACAACACTTTTTTAAAAAAACATTGTCTTTCAAAAGTTGTGTTTTAGCTTTTTTCTTGTAGTGCTACCTTGATGAGGCACGGGGGCGTGCCAAGGGGCACGACCCTACCGTGCCCCTTGTGGCATAGGGGGCATAGGGTCCTACCTGATGGTACGACCCCACCGTGCCACACTCAGCCAGAAGGGAATAAGGTCATGCCCTACCCTAGAGTGGTTGTATGTGCATGCTAGGGGCACGACCCAACCATGTGGGGGCATACGACCATGTGACCCCACATGGCCCCAGTCCAACTCTAGCTCCTGCTTCCACTTCGATTTCGTCTTACTACGTTTCTTGTCAATTCCGCTCAAAATCGCTCCCTGCCAAGGAAAACAAGAGAAGAGTAGATCTTTGAATAAGGCAAAGAAAATATGCTGATAAAAAACTAAGTAAAAGTATAAATACGTAAATAAGAATCAGTAGAAATAAGTTAATGAGCATTACCTACCATGCCTAAGGTTAGTGCAAATCTTTGGACATTTAATGGTAGATCACCAAACCCTAGGCCTAAATAGAAAAATGCTTAAGGCAAAAATAGAACATCTAAGTTTGAGGGCATAAGGATAGGGAATCAAGTTTTGAAGTCAAAACTTGATAATTAGAAAAGTCCTTTAAAAGAATTTGAAATTTATTTAAGTGATTAAAAGAGCAAAACCTAGGATTAGGAAAATAAGGGTTGTCTATGGATAAGAAGGGTTTGGTATACAATCTAAGTCCAAGGATAAGATGTCCTCATATCATAGTGTTCCATATAGTTATGGAACCAAATATAGGTCTAGGAGTCAAGTCAAGGCCACAAGGGAAGTAATCCCTAAAGTTGATCAAGATGAGACTAGTATAACTAAGGTTTCTAAGAAGCCTAAGAAAGTCATTAGCAAGGTATCAAGTGAAGTTATCCCTAATGAATACCTAGAACACCAAGATGTGCAAGTACCTCAAGTGAGTTTTGATATGATCAACCGAGTCAAGTTAGGTCCTATTGTATTTAATCCCTGTGTCTACGTGTGTGATAGGTTAGGAGCGCAGGAAGTCGAGCGAAAGACGCAGCGATCAAAAAGGATGGCACGGGAAGGGAACCGAAGGGCTTGGTGCATTTGAGGGACGCGAAGGTCTACTGAAGAGTATGCTGGCTGAGCGAGAAGGACGCACGCGATGTCTAAGGGATGAGAAGCCGAGGGGAATCACACTCGAGGAGAAGGCCGGAGGAGGGTTCGGGCGAGACCAACTCTAGAATGCTCGAGATCACCCAAGAAGATCGGCTAGAGACTAGTCAGCATAAAGCTGACCAAAATCCACTCGGGCGCTCGTGAATGGGGGTGCCCGTATTGACTCGGGTGCCTATGTTCCCGGCTGCCCCTATACACTTAGGCACTCGAGAGGTTAAAACTTATCCAGAACTAGCCGTTCGTGAACGTTGCGAAGTGGATAACTCCTGAGCCACGTGTAAGGCGCCCCTAAGCACTCGGGGGCCCATATAGGGTCACATCAGTGATCAGATAGACTTGACTGGAACTATAAATAAACTCCCAAAGCTCAATGACAAATATCAATTCACTTGTAACGAATTTCTACTGTGCTATTTTTGTTTCTCCTTGAGTTCAAACTGTGTGAGAGGCTTCTACATCAGAAGGAGTACATTTGGAGTTGAGCTTGTCATTGCCTTAGATTAACACCCACTCTGGTTGCAACCAAGTAAAACATCTTGTGCCGCTTTTCATTTTAGTAGTTAATATTTGTTTATGTTATTGTTTTGCATGTGAATTAATCGTTATCTTTGTTGAGCAAGAACAAAAGATCACTTTTATTTTTCAGGGGCAATTCACCCCCACTTTTGCCGACCTCACGATTACTGATAAGAGGTATCAGAGCCAGAACACTCCAGAAGGACTAACCGCCAACTAAAACATGTACAAAATGGTTGGACCAGTCATGTACCTGCCAAAGTTTGAGGGGGAGTTCGCAAGTTGGAAGCAAAAAAATGTAAGTATTTTTTAAAACTGCCTTTGATTTATTACTAATCATGAAAAAAATTTGAAGTTTCCAAAGACGCCAACAATAAAGATAAAGACGAATGTCAGTGGATAAAAAAGGAGCAAGCAGAATTTATCGCAAACTGAAAAGCAGAATTTCATGTAACACCCAATAATTTTCATGAATTATTAGGAATTTTTCTGAATTTTCTGGCAATTTTTTAAAATAAAAATAAGAAGAAAAAGGAAAGGGTCGGGTGGAGCTAGGTTCGATCTCGCGACCCCACGGGAAGCCAGTCCTTAAGCGGGCTCGACTAACCAAAAAGTTGGAGGGTATCAAGCACAGAAAAGGATGGATTGAAATTATGTTATAGGTGAGTAAGCCCTTTTCATGAGGAAGTGTTTCAACTTTCGCTTAAGTTGCGATTAATCCCCTTTAGGGATTGGCGTCGGCTCAAACGGGGAGGCAAGGGGAGGCTGCGAAAATAGGGAGAAAGCAAGGGTTTTCTTCCTCCTTCCTCTTCTTCCTCTTGAGTAGAGAACCTAGGGGTTCCTTCCCTAGGGCCAAGGAGTGAAGTTTCTTGCAAGGAAGAGAAAAGGAGTCCTACGCTAGGGTTTTTCTATATACTTAGTGAGTTTTCTTCAAGCAAAGAGGGATAAGTAGATCACTCACCTGCAATAGAAGTAGTTTTGTATGTAGTTTCTCGTTGTAGAACCGTGATTTTGTGATCTAAGTGCATGCTTTAAGAATATTATTTTATTGTGTGATTTAAGTTTCTGAAGAATACATGTTTTATCATAGAAATTGAATTGGAGTAGGTTTTGTGTATGTGAATCTAAGCATGATAAGACCAAGTTCTTGAAAAGTCCCAAAAATGAGTTTTGGGTTAAGGGCACGCAAGGTGCTCGATGAAAGTTCCAAGTAAGAAAAGTAAAGGTTTGTAGTGCCAAATTTATGGAAAAAGATGAGATAGCTTGATAAGTATAAACATTATGAGTAAGAAAGTATTTTACTTTTGTAAAGTGACATGTACCGGGCAAAGGAGAGGCCCACAGAAAGTTAGAAAGAAGCTCTAATAGGGTGCAGTGGCTCGCTACCCCGAAATCTATTAGGGATGTGCGCAATGGTACATTGATACCAGGTACAGTGTCAAGGCCTAGAAAGTTGATTATTATTTTGAAATATATGAGTATATGTAAGTGTATTCAGTTAAGTACATGTTTTGTTAAGTATGTTAACATTGTTATGTTACAAGTATGTTAAAGAGCAAGAGCAAAGAAGTTAATGTTTTAAAGTATGGAAATGTATAAGTATCAAGTCTCAAAAGAAATCATGAGCATGTTAAGTTTGTAAGTGTTTTACTGTAAGTAAATGTTTTCAAGCATGATTGAGCATGATAAGTATATGAAAGTTCCCATGTGCAAGTATTTCCAAGTGCATGTATTTTGAAGCAAGCATTCTTGAAAAGAGCATGTTTATCATTGATCGCATGGATTTGTGAGTTAGGATTTACTTACTAAGCAAATCGCTTATTAGTTGCATTTCCTTCTATTGCAGATAAAGGTAAAGAAAAGGCATAAGCTAAGGAGGCGAACGGGACTTGCATTGATGTTCAGTGGTGGCGGAACCGTGGAAGAGATCTTTGGGTTAAGTCATATAGAAACTTGTGGTTGGTGTTTTGGATTAGTAGAACGTAATGATTTTGGTTAAACTTTGCATAGAGACAAAGTTGAGTACAAACTCTAGTATAGATTTCATATGTTTTGATAGTTTATTTAATTCCGCAGAGATCCTAATTGCAAGTTAATGGGGTTGTTTTGGGTTGCAAAGATGTTTCTAAAACTAGTATAGAGTGTAGATTTGGTGTTATTTATCTATATACTTTGGAAGTGTATGAATTATGAACCCTTGAAAGGTTTTCTCAGGTCTGAAACTGCAGCTTTCAGGCGTGCCAGTCGACTATTTCAGATACCAATCGACTGCCATATCGAACAGAACCTTCTGTTCGATGCACCAGTCGACTGCCAAGAAGTCAGTCGACTGGTGCAGCGCACAGAAATTTTCTGTAGCCGATACCAGTCGACTGGCCTTCTAGCAGTCGACTGGTGCCATTGAAAAGAAAGCATTGTAGGGCAGATGGTAAGTGTTTCAGTTTTACAACTAAGACATCTATGAGTCAAATCCTTGCAAAGCAAATAAAATGAAAGTTGTTTTTTTTTTTGAAAAAACAGAAGAAAAAAATTCAGAGCAAGTTAAGGGAAGTCAAGTAGTTGTAACCTAAGGCTAAGGATAAGGTAAAGTTAAGGTTAAGTAAAAGTGGCGTCCGCCTTAAGGGAGAGAAGTTGGGCTGTGACGAAATCTGCTAACCATTCTACCAGCACAAGAAGTCAACCGCGTTGAAACCTACAAGTCAGCGAAAGAGCTCTGGGAGAAATTCTTGGAGTTGCATGAAGGGACCTGTGGGACCGGTGCCGTCGATAGAGGGGGAGGTGAATATCGACTTTATTAATATTTTGTCCGAAAACTTATCGTAAACTTCGAGGTTCGTTTGTTCGTTCTAGACGGAGAGTTAGTAGCAGCGGAAAATAGAAAGAACGAAAAACTAAACAACTCAAAGTGCACGCAGGTTTTACTTGGTTCCTAACCCCCAGGGACAGTACGTCCAAGGCTTAAGCACGGGAAGCGCCCGTCCACTAATGGTCTCCTTTTCAAACTTTCCAGAGGCGGAGAAACCCATCTTACAGTGCACGTTTTATAATCAAAAGATTAGGAAAGTTAAATGCATAAAGTAAACGCAACCCAAATGAAACGTCGAAGACCCGGAACTCCGAAGTGCCGCACACTTCCTCCTGGAGCCTTCTCGGTCACAGAGCTTCGTCGCTAGCACTTTGTCATCACTCATAATGCTTAGAATGATTTTGTAGTTGATATTGTTGGTGCCAGAAGCACCAAAGTCAAACCTATGTTTTGATAATGGCAAAGGGTTCAGAAGTTAAGGTGTTTTGTGATCTAACAAGGCTAATCAAGTATGCAGGTAAAGTCCTAGTTAACCTAGGCACTAAGTCCTGATCATGGATTGGGCACTAAGTCCTGGCCGAGGGCTGGGCACCTAATACCTGACCGAGGTTGGACACTAAGTCCTGGTGAGTGAAGCTGGGCACTAAGACCTGGTGAGTGAAGCTGGGCACTAAGGCCTGGTGAGTAAAGCTGGGCTCTAAGACCTGGTGAGTGAATCTAGGTAAAAGTCTTAACAAGTGAAGTTAGGCAATAAGTCCTGGTTGGGAGATTGGGCAAAAGTCGTGGTGAGTGAAGTTGGGCAAATGTCCAACCGGATGGGCCGGGTGGCAACCATCTCCTGAGAGGAGTAGGTGAAAGGCGCGTTCCCGGGGATGGGAATTTAGGCGTCGGTTCGACCTAGGGTTTTGCGGAAACCCGAAGTCAGAACCAAACCCTTAAGGTTAAGACTATATGCATGTTTGTCTTGTATTTATGTATCTTGCAGGTACCTAAAATGGAAGATAAATCAAGCAAACAAATACACAACAAGGCTGGAAACTAGGATGTTAGGCGCCCCCATTAACCAGGGCGCCTAAATGAAACAGGCGCCTCTATGATACAGGGCGCCTCAATCATTCAGGCACCCTATATGTCCAAGGCGCCCTGGTTGAAAGTCTTATCGGCTGCTACGAGTTCGGCACGGAGATGAGGTTTGACCAGGCTCTATGAGGCGCCTCATTGATCACAGGCGCCCTATACCAAGCCTATATAAAGGGGCTTTGACCCCTCAACTCAACACAACATTCCAAGATCATTCTGAGGATTCTGAACGGAAGAAAAGCACTAACGATGAAGCTCTGCGACCAAGGAAGCTCCGAGAGGAAGTGCGCGGCACTTCGGAGTTCCAGGTCGGCCGAGTCTTCGACCTTTTTCATTTGGTTTGATTTACTTTCTGCATTTCAATTTACTTAATATTTTTTATTGTAAATCGTACACTATAAGACGGGTTTCTTCGCCTCCGGAAAGTCTAGAAAGGAGACCATTAGTGGACGGGTGTTCCCGTGCTTAGGCCTTGGATGTACTGACCCTGGGGGGTCGGGAACCAAGTAAATCCAGTATGTACAAAGTTTTTTTCTTTTCAGTTCTTTTGTATTTCCGTTGCGCACTAACTCTATATCTAGAATGTTCGAAAGTTTACGACAAGTTTCCGAAGGTTTTTACGAATCGATATTCACCTCCCCTCTATTGACGACACCGGTCCCCACAAGTGGTATCAAAGCCTGGTCGCTCTTCATCGGACTAACAGCCGACAGAGCAAATACGCCAGGAGTTGAGGGGGGCCCAGGGGTTAATCAGGTACAATTTTTTTTAAAATGTCAATTTTTAAATTTCATATTACATGCTTTAAGTGCAGGGAGAGAGGACACTATAAAAATCAGTGTCCTACTCGTAAGAGTCGGTCTACATCACCGACGACAAAGGAAGTACCAGCACCCAGAGTCCGGCAGGACAAAACCCACATCAAATGCTTCAAATGCGAAAAGTACGGACACTACAAGAATACGTGTCCAACAAAGGTACGTAAAATTTACGTTCGAGAAAATTTTCAAATTCCTGCACTATCCTATGTAGATAACTTATATAATTTTTCTGAAAAATTAAACTTTATAAATAGTCAAATCAATATTTTGCATGACCAATTACAAAATGTAGATAATGATATCAGAAATTAACTTTTTAATCCTTAACGTTAATTCAATAATTTCTAAAATTAATTCTGATAATCTTACTGCTAATTCTGAAAATAAATCTGAAAATCTTAAGGATAACATTGGAAATATTTCTAAGGATAACATTGAAAATATTTCTAAGGATAACATTGAAATTATTTATGAAAATCTTAAGGATAACATTGAAAATATTTCTAAGGATAACATTGAAAATATTTCTGAGGATAACATTGAAATTATTTCTGAAAATTCTGAGAATAACATAGAAAATATTTCTGAAGAATTTTCTGAGGATAAAAATAATTTTGCTGAGGATATTGAAAATGAAATCTTTTTAGATAATAATTTAATTATTTTCTTGGATAATCCTGAAATATTAACTAGTAGCCCAAATTACTCCACCTAGTATGAAGATGTAAAATGATATGATTTTGATGATGAGAATGACGAGTAGATTGAATTCTACCATCAAGGCTATAGTTAACAAAATTTAAAAAGATTCAAACAAATCAAAATTGTTAGAAAAACTTGAAAAATTAAATATAGAAGAGATAAAAATGAATCGAACATTTTTGAAATAATGAAGATGATGAAGCTAAACCCACAATTATTAATTAACCCAGAAATTTTGAAATCTAAATCTAATTAGATCTTAACAATTTTTACCTTAATTATTTCAATCTTAAATAAATATTAATTAATTGTTTTACTTAATTTAATTATTAATTAATTTATCCTTAACTAATCCTTAAGTAATTTTAATTAATTTAACTTTAATTAATTCTTAATTAATTCAACTTCAATTAATTCATAATTAATTTAACTTTAATTAATCCTTAATTAATTTAACTTTAATTAATCCTTAATTTATTTAATTTTAATTAATCCTTAATTAATTCAATGTCAATTAATTCTTAATTAATTCAACTCCAATTAATTTGTAATTAATTTAACTTCAATTAATTCACAAGTAATTCTTAATTAATTTAATGTCAATTAACTTAAATCCAATTAATTCTTAAATAACTTAAACTCAAATTAAATAAAATCTTATCCAAACTGCAACAATTATGTTAATAAAATTAAATATGTTAAAGTGAGTTAGCATATTCGCGGGTTCACACGACATGTATCAAATCGGGAATTTGTTACATTATTAGAAACTTAAGTAAAATGATTTGAATTGTTTGACTCATGCATAACTACCATGTCATGCATCTGCTATTTTTTTAATATATGTCATGTCATTCATATTTAATTTTATGCATGATTTAGAATGGTTATATGAAAAAGACTAGTTGAAATTTGAACAACCTAGTATTAGGTGGAGGTGAGATGATAGTACGTTACGTTAGGGAAGCCCTTTTAATGAGGTCAAGTAATGTAAGGCATACCCTACTTGGTCTGTTTAGTCTGGTGGAACTAGCCGAACCTACCAATCCGAGACCCAAACTAGTTAGACCAGAATTTTTCAAAAAGTAATTTTAAAAATGAAATTTCGATAAAAGGCTTTGTCAAGGAAAGGGTTGTTGCTCCAATAAGGCTACTACAAAAGAAGGCCCCTGTGCCTCGCCAAGACCTGGAAGCCAATTTTCGAAATTCAAATTCAAATTTCTATCTGTCAAATTTGAATCTAACATAAATTTCAATCAATCATAGATTTAACATATTTTTCAAAACCAATAAACTTTATTCAATATTTTTGAAAGTAACCATTTTTTCAAAATTAAAATATTGTTTTAAAAACCTGTCTCTCAAAACCCATAGGGTGCGTTTGGTTGAGGGTGTTCTTTGATAACCTTGGTTATTCATCCAAGGTTATTAATAAAAACCTTGTTTGGTTTAAGTAATGAAAAATTTCCTGGTAATCAATTATACGCGCCACATCAACAAAAATGGTCATATAACCCGGAATCAGAAAATCAAGGAAAAGCCTGGTTTTTCTCAATTCCGGGGTTAAGATAATTTTCTTTCCAAAATTAACCTTCATTATTTCCTATTTATGACACAAATACCCTTAACAATCAATAAAATTACACAATACCCTAATAAATAATATTTTCGGCCGAAACTCCTCAACTCCTCCACCCGCACCGTGACCTAGCCTCCTCCTCCACTTCTCCGTGTGCGACCTCCCGCAACCTAGCTTCCGCTGCTAATCATTTCTTTTATCAAGTTTTTGAAATTTAAAATGATTTTTTGAGTTCATTTTTTTAAAAACTACCCCTTCAAAATTAGGGGTTTTGTGCAAAATGGGCGTAGCTTAGGCCCTAACCCTAGAACTGCATGCACCTATAGATCTAGAAGCCAGCATCTCACAAGCACCTTAGGGTACTGTTGATTGATAACCTAGACTAGGTTGAGATGCTTAGGTCTATGCCTTGATTCAAGATGCTTTAAGTCAGTGCATCTGCAGTAATTGGGGCAAAAAAAAATAAGTTGAACAGCAATTTGGTTAAAGTGTCAAGCTTAGAAACTCTAACTTGATCAGACCACTTAACTTGACTAATCCTAGTGAAGGCTACTATTTCATAACAGTTAGTAAGTAGCTAACTGGTTTAGACAGGACCCGAACAAGAACGGTTTAATTTGGTTTGGTTTTTTTCTTGAATTCATTAGAGTTGGTTCAATACAGACCTCCAAATTTTTGTAACTAGCTCTAATTCAAAATTTACTTGCAATAATTGTTATCATTTTTTTTATATATGGCAAAGGGGGAGAGAAAGGAGAAAAGAGAGAGAAATTTTTTTCCCCATTTTTTTAAAATCTTTTTTTCTTCTTCAAAATGTAAAGTAAAATGTCTAAGTGCTTCAAAATTTTGTTTAAGTGCTTCAAAATTGTTATCTAAGTGTCTCAAATTTTTAAGTGCTTCAAAAATTTTTAAGTACTTCGAAATTTTCTTCTGAGTTTTAAGTGATTTCAAAGTGTTTCAAAACTTTCGAAGAGTATTTTTTTCTAAGTAAAATTTTCCTTGGGAAACAAAGTTGGTCTGAGCAAAAACCTTTTGAAATTTTTGACAAATGTTTCTAAGTAAAGTTTTTACTAGAGAACAAATTTTGACAAAAAATTGTTTAAAAAATTCCTTAAAGTATTTTTCAAATAAAAATATTTTTGTACAACGTGTTTTCAAGAAAATTTTTAAGTGTGCAAAAAGTTTTCCCAAGTAAAAATTCTAAAAAAAAGGGAGAAATTTAGTTTCAAATTCCTTTTTACAAAATTTTCTTAAACAAAATTTAGGCTTACAAAACTTTTCCAAAATATTGTCTAAGTTGTTTGAGTGCAAATGCTTTTGCTCAATGTTGAAAAATACTTAGTCAAACTTAAAGCACATAGAAGGGTTACAAAAACCCCGCATATTATTGAATGGTTTAGGGGGAGAATGTTTATTTCAGGGTGAGATAATTGAAATTTCATAAGATGCTTTTTGTTGTTAGATATACTTTAAAATGCTTTTTAACTTAACTTTTTGAACCGTGTTGCCATAAATTAAAAAGGAGGAGATTGTTGGTGTCGAAAGCACCAAAGTCAAACCTATGTTTTGATAATGGCAAAGGGTTCAGAAGTTAAGGTGTTTTGTGATCTAACAAGGCTAATCAAGTATGCAGGTAAAGTCCTAGTTAACCTAGGCACTAAGTCCTGATCATGGATTGGGCACTAAGTCCTGGCCGAGGGCTGGGCACCTAATACCTGACCGAGAGTTGGGCACTAAGTCCTGGTGAGTGAAGTTGGGCACTAAGACCTGGTGAGTGAAGCTGGGGACTAAGACCTGGTGAGTGAAGCTGGGCTCTAAGACCTGGTGAGTGAAGCTGGGCAAAAGTCCTGACAAGTGATGTTAGGTAATAAGTCCTGGTCGGGAGATTGGGCAAAAGTCCTAGTGAGTGAAGCTGGGCAAAAGTCCAACCGGATGGTCCGGGTGGCAACCGTCTCCTGAGATGAGTAGGTGAAAGGCGCGTTCCCGGGGATGGGAATTTAGGTGTCGTTCGACCTAGGGTTTCGCAAAAACCTGAAGTCAGAACCAAGCCCTTAAGGTTAAGACTATCTGCATGTTTGCCTTGTATTTATGTATCTTGCAAGTACCTAATATGGAAGATAAAGCAGGCAAACAAACACACAACACGACTGGAAACTATGCTGCTAGGTGCCCCCATTAACCAGGGTGCCTCAATGAAACAGGCACCTCTATGATACAGTGTGCCTCAATCATTCAGGTGCCCTGTATGTCCAAGGCGCCCTGGATGAAAGCCTTATCGGCTGCTACAAGTTCGGAGTGGAGATGAGGTTTGACCAGGCTCTGTGAGGCGCCTCATTGATCACAGGCGCCCTATACCAAACCTATATAAAGGGGCTTCGACCCCTCAACTCAAAACAACATTCCAAGATCATTCTGAGCATTCTGAATGAAAGAAAAGCGCTAACGACGAAGCTCTGCGACCAAGGAAGCTCCGGGAGGAAGTGCGCGACACTTCGGAGTTCCAGATCGGCCGATTCTTCGACCTTTTTCATTTGGTTTGATTTACTTTCCGCATTTCAATTTACTTAATATTTTTGATTGTAAATCGTACACTGTATGACGGGTTTCTCTGCCTCCGGAAAGTCCGAAAAGAAGACTAGTAGTGGACGGACTTTCTTGTGCTTAGGCCTTAGATGTACTGACCCTGGGGGGTCGGGAATCAAGTAAATCCAGTGTGTACAATGTGTTTTTCTTTTCAGTTCTTTCGTAATTCTGCTGCACACTAACTCTATATCTAGAACGTTCAAAAGTTTATGACAAGTTTTTGAAGGTTTTTACGAGTCGATATTCACCTCCCCTCTATCGACGGCACCGGTCCCCACAGATATCTGAGTTGAGGGGTTGTGCCCCTTTATATAGCTTCTTCTCAGGCGCCTATAAGGCTGTAGGGCGCCCTTATGCATTGGTCAAATTTCATCTTCGCACTGAACTCGCAATAGGGATAAAATCTCCTTCCCAGGCGCCTGCGATGGGCCTGCCCAAACTGGGGTGCCCTTATGGTCTGGGGCGCCTGTATTGATACAGGCGCCCTGGATGACCTTCCAGGCATCATTTTCTCCTACGTTTGCTCTTCTGTCTTACCTCCAACTTTAGGTACCTGCAATACAATCAAAGACAAGACAAATATGTAGATAATCTTAGCCTTAACGATTGGTTCTGACTTTGAATTTCTCATGAAACCCTAGGTTGAACCGACGCCTAGTGTTCCCTTCCAAGGGAACGCGCCTTTCACCTACTCCTCTCAGAAGAAGTTTGTCAACCGGCTCCACCAGTTGGACTTTTGCCCAATCTTTCGAATCAGGACTTCGTGCCAGTCCATGACCAGGACTTATTGCCCAACTTCACTCACCAGGACTTCGGTGCCCAGACCTCAGCCAGGACTTATTGCCCAATTTTGCGAACCAGGACTTCGTGCCCAACCTTCGATCAGATCTTAGGTGCCCAACCCTTGGCCAGGACTTATTGCCCAATTCCTCGAAGCAGGACTTCGTGCCCAACCCTTGGTCAGGTCTTAGGTGCCCAGCCCTCGGCCAGGACTTAGTGCCCAATCCATGATCAGGACTTAGTGCTCAATTCCTCGAACCAGGACTTATTTCCTAGGTTAACTAGGACTTTGTTTACCTTGAAATGGATTTCTTGACTCACCCTTACCTTGTCTAATATATCACTAACTTAAGCATATTATTAAACATTGAAACACTAGAGGAGGGCATCACTGATGCATCTTGCACCAACAACTTTCCCTTTTTGATGTTTGACAATATCTTAAGTTAGATTGGATTTAAGGGTTAACTTTTGATCCTTGGGAGAAAAAAACATTTTGATTTAAGTTTTGATCCTTGGGAGAAAAAACATTTTGATTTAAGTGTTGATCCTTGGGAGAAAACAAAAAAAATTCTAATTTAAGCTTCTCTCTCCCCCTTTGTCATACATCAAAAAAATGACAAAAAACTTGCACCAACAATGAAAATTTCTTAAAAATATTCTTCTCCTTTTGAAAGTACTTAGGATAATTCTTTGAAAGTATATAATTTTTTATAAAACATTTCGAAACTCCTTTTTGTTTGAAAAAGACTAAGTACTAGTTTGTAAAAAAACTAAGTACTTAAATTGCACCTAAAAAAATATTTTGTACTTGGAAAAGTATTGTGCACTTGGAAAATATTTTGTACTTAAAAAAATATTAGTACCTTGAAAAATATTTTGCTCTTGGAAAATCTTTTGGACTTTAGTAAAAATATTTTGCACTTGGAAAATCTTTTGCACTTAGTAAAAATTTTGCACTTAGAAAAATTTTGCACTTAAAAAAAATTACACTTAGAAAAATATTGCACTTAGTACTTTGAGAAATATTGTGCAAAAAAAAAAAATTGAACTTTGAAAAATATTGTGCTCTTATCAAATATTAGTACTTTGAAAAATATTTTTGTAAGAAAAAGTCTTTTTAATAAAATTTTGTTTTGAAATCATAATATTTTTTTTCTTGACTTGGTTTCTTTACTAGTCTGACATAATCCTAGGAAACCTTGTTAACTACAAAAAAATTTCCTTAAGTGTCCTGGAAATTCTCCAAGCTCAAGTAAAATTATTTTCAAAAGTGATTTCAAAAATCAAAAATATTTTGAAGATAAGCTTTTGAAAATGATAGTATTTTGAAAAGAGAATACTTATGTTTTTGAAATAATTTTGAAAATACTCTGTATGAAGACATAATATTTTGAAATGTTTAATAGTTCTTTAATTGACCTCCCCCTAAACTTGACATAGTCCTAGGAAACCTGTTGACTACAAGTGATCTTCCTCTTAGTCTTAGGGTTTGATTCAAACCAAAAGAATTATGTAATAATTTTTAGAAAAAAATTGTCAGAAAATAGAATCATTTTCTTTTGACTTAGACTTCTCCTAAATTTGACACATCCTAGGAGTTCTTGTAGATCATGATGAATACTTCCAATGTGTCTTTAGGGTTTATCAAAATCAAAAGGGCAATAAGCACAATTCTTGAAATGCATTTTGAAATAGTATGATACAAGACATAATTTAAAAAAATATTTTGAAGGATAAAATAAGTTTTTGAGACAATTTTCGAAAACACATTTTGAAATGATAATAATTTTTAAAGCATAAGGTATTTGAAAAATCTGAAGTTTTGAAAAGAATAATTTTTGAATTAAAAATAATAATAATAAACTGCTCCCCCTGAACTCGACACCGTCTGACTCTATCTAATTGTCTTAAGGGACTTTAGTGTTGACCTAAAAGGTTTGTGTCTAAGAGTGTAGTTCAAATAATTTTTTGAAAAGATATAATTTAGAAAATGTATTATATATTTAAGCAATCAAGCAAGCATGAATTCCATAAAAATATTATTATGTTGAAACATTATTTTGAAAACATTTTGAAAATATCTGTCAATTAATTAGTCATTAACCTCTCACCCATTCTAAATGTGTCAATACAAGCAAACATGATTGCCTTATGGGTGTCTTATGAGATGCTTGAATAATTTTTCTCAATTTATTTATAAACTGGTTGACCTTGAGTTAGATTCAAGTTTAATCAATTTGTAATTTAAAGGCAGATTTCAATAATCGGCTTCCAGGTCTTGGCGAGGCACAGAGGCCTTCTTTGGTCGTAGCCTTATTGGATCATCAATCCTTTCCTTAGACAAAGCCTTTTAAAGAAATAATACATTTATTTTACTCTTTGAAATATTCTGGTCTAACTAGTCTAGGATATGACGAGGTAGCTTCGGCTAGTTCCACTTAGCTTGGCCAAGCTTCCCTAACGTACTATCATCTCGTCCCACCCTGGTACTAGGTTAGGCAAGTGTCAATCAATCTTTTTCCTATCTAACCATTCTAAATTAAGCGGAAAATTAAACATGAATGACTTGTCAGAAATATATATAAAAAATTAGCAGATGCATGTACATGACATTTATGCATGATTCAATCAAGTCATGACATTTTTAATTAAGTTTCTAATAATGTATCAAATTCTCGATTTGATACATATCGTGTAAACCCGTGAATATGTCAACCCACTTTGACATATTTAATATTATTAAGTTGGAGGTTTCGGTTGGGTAGAATTTTATTTGGTTTCATACTTAAAGTAATTAATTAGAATTTAGTTCGTGGATTTTATTAAGGATTGAAATTATTAAGGATTAATTAGAGGATTAATTAGACTTAAACTAATTAAGGATTAATTAAGGTTGAAAATTTTATTAAGGTAAAAATTAACTACGAATTAAAAAAAATTAATTAAGATTTAATTGATGTTGAAATTATTAAAAATTAATTAAGGTTGACATTATTGAGAATTAATTAGAGTTAAAATTGATTAATGATTAATTAGAGTTAAAATAATTAAGTATTAATTAAAGTTAAAATAATTAAGGATTAACTAAAGTTAAAATAATTAAGTATTAAATTAAGGTTAAAATAATTATGGATTAAATTAAGATTAAAATAATTAAGGATTAAGTTAAGGTTAAAATAATTAGGGATTAACTTAAGGTTGTTAAGATTTAATTTGATTTAAGTTAGATTTCAAAATTTCTGGGTTAAATAATAGTTGTGGGTTTAATTGCATCATTTTCATTAATTCAAAAATGTTTGATTTATCTACTATTTCTTTTTCATTTAATTTTTCAAGTTTATCTAATATTTCTGCTTTATTTGAATTTTTGTAGACTTTATTAAGTGTAGCCTTGATTCTAAGAAATTCTTCTTCCTCCTCATCCTCATTATCAAAGTTATATTCTTCTACATCTTCATAGTAGTAGGTAGAATAGTTTTCAGGACTACTAATTAGTGTTTCAAAATTAACTTCAAGATTGCCCAAAAAATTATTAATTAAATCATTATCTAAAGAGGTTTTATCTTTAATATCCTCAGAGTTATCTTTAATATCCTCAGAATTATCTTTAATATCTTCAGAAATAATTTCAGAAATGTCAGAATTAATAACAGTTTCATCATTATCCTCAAAAATGTTATCGATCTTAACATTATTTGAAAGATTAGACATTAAAGGATTATTAATTTTGATTTCATCATTATCAACAACATTATGAGAAATATCAGTTAAAGTATCATTATCCTTAACATTATCAAATAAAATATTGGAATTAATTCTCAAAATTGTTGCATTGATATTAAGGATTAACGAATTAATGTCTGATATTTTATTATTGTCTACATTTGGTAATTGATCATGAAATATATTAATTTGATTATGCAAAAGGTTTAATTTATTAGAAAAATTAACAGATTTATCTAAATTATCAACATTACTGTATGAATGTGCAGGAATTTGAAAATTATTACCAAAATAAACTTTTTATACCTTGGTCGGACACTGATTCTTGTAGTGTCCGTGTTTTTGACACCTGAAGCACTTGATGTGGCTCTTGTGCCTCTGGACTCCTGGCGCTGGTACCTCCTTTGCCGCCAGTGGTGACGATCGAGTCTTAAGAGTAGGACACTGGTTTTTATAGTGTCCTCTCTCCCTACACTTGAAACATGTAATATGAAACTTAAAATTTGACATAATTAAAAAAATATACCTGATTCACCCCTAGCTCCCCCTCAACTCCTGGCTTCTTTGCTCCATCGACTGTTAGTCCGGTGAAGAACAACCTTGTTCTGATACCACTTGTGGGACCGGTGCTGTCGATAGAGGGGGGTGAATATCGACTTATTAAAATTTTATCGGGAAACTTGTCGTAAACTTTAAGGTTTATTTGTTTGTTCTAGACAGAGAGTTAGTAGCAGCGGAAAATAGAAAGAATGAAAAACCAAACAACTTAGAGTGCGCACAGGTTTTACTTGGTTCCCAACCCCCCAGGGTCAGTACGTCCAAGGCCTAAGCATGGGAAGCACCCGTCCACTAATAGTCTCATTTTCGAACTTTTCGGAGGCGGAGAAACCCGTCTTACAGTGCACATTTTACAATCAAAAGATTAGGAAAGTTAAATACATAAAGTAAACGCAACCCAAACGAAACGTTGAAGACCCAGCTGATCTGGAACTCCGAAGTGTCGCGCACTTCCTCCTGGAGCCTCCTCGGTCGTGGAGCTTCGCCTCTAGTGCTTTGTCGTCACTCGGAATGCTTAGAATGATGCTATAGTTGATATCTGAGTTGAGGGGTCGAACCCCTTTATATAGCTTCTTCTCGGGCGCCTGTAAGGCTGTAGGGCACCTCTATGCGTTGGTCAAACTTAATCTTCGCACCGAACTCGCAGCAGGGATAAAATCTCCTTCCCAGGCGCCAGGGATGGGCCTGCCCAAACTGGGGCACCCTTATGGTCTGGGGTGCCTGTATTGATACAGGCGCCCTGGATAACCTTCCAGGCAACATTTTCTCCTTCGTTTGCTCTTCTGTCTTGCTTCCAACTTTAGGTACCTACAATACAATCAAAGACAAGACAAATATGCAGATAATCTTAGCCTTAATGATTAGTTCTGACTTTGGATTTCTCATGAAATGCTAGGTCGAACCGACGCCTAGTGTTCCCTTCCCAGGGAACATGCCTTTCGCCTACTCCTCTCAAGAGAAGTTTGCCAACCGGCTCCACCAGTTGGACTTTTGCCCAATCTTCTGGATCAGGACTTCGGTGCCTAGCCCTCGACCAGGACTTATTTCCTAATTTCGCAAACCAGGACTTCGTGCCCAACCCTCGGTCAGGTCTTAGGTGCCCAGCCCTCGTCCAAGACTTATTGCCCAATTTCTCGAATCAGGACTTCATGCCCAACCCTTAGTCAGGTCTTAAGTGTCTAGCCCTCGGCCAGGACTTAGTGCCCAATCCATGATCAGGACTCAGTGCCCAATTCCTCGTACCAGGACTTATTGCCTAGGTTAACTAGGACTTTGTTTACCTTGATACAGATTTCTTAACTCACGCTTACCTTGTCTAATATATTACTTGTTGATGCAGTCTGACCCTGATCGTCGTGTTGGTGTTGACATCGATTTTAGTTTAGGTTGATGATTATGATTAAGTCCTGATCGAGGATCAAGCATGGTATGGAAAATCCTAGCTTGGAGGGCTAGGTGTTGGAAAATCCTAACCTGGAGGGTTAGGTGTGGAAAATCCTAGCTTGGAGGGATAGGTGTTGAAAAGTCCTAATTCGGAAGGGTTGGGTGAAAATTCCTAGCTTGGAGGGCTAGGTGAAAATTCCTAACTTGGAGGGTTAGGTGAAAAGTCCCAACTTGGAGAGTTAGGTGAAAAATCCTGGCTTGGAGGGTCAGGTCCTAGCTTGGAGGGCTAGATTTGGAAAAGTCCTAATTCGGAAGAGTTGGGTGAAAAATCCTAGCTTGGAGGGCTAGGTGAAAAGTCCTAACTTGGAGGGTTAGGTGAAAATTCTCAACTTGGAGGGTTAGGTGAAAAAACCTTAGCTTGGAGGGCTAAGGTGGATGAAACCCTAGCTTGGAGGGCTAGGTTTGAGTCCCTGGATCGGTCTGGTGACCAATCAGGGATATTGGCACGCTGCTCCTTCATGGATCGGTCTGGTGACCGATCCAGCGATGACTGATCGGTCTGGTGACCGATCAGGGAGTGCACCGTGAGGTTGGGAACCTACTGTGTGGCTCTTGATCGGTCTGGTGACCGATCAGGGAGCAGGTCGTTGCTTTGTTGCTTGGCTCCTGATCGGTCTGGTGACCCAATTGTTTCCAAGTGTAATCTTGTTTATGTGAGATGTTCCCAAAGTTACCTAATTGTATCCAGGCCGAAAGATGGAGAGGCATCCGAGGGATGCATGGCTGATGGAGGAGGCTAGAAGGCTAGGTCTAGGTTGGTCAAGTGAGGACGAGTGCTGAGTGATTGTACTCGGGGTTGAAATCCTAGATTTAGGGTTTGGGCAGTCGACTGTTACATGGAGTAGTCGACTGGTGTTAGGCACAGAAATATCAGTCGACTGATCTTCTGTGCAGTCGACTGATGTTGGCTAGAATTTGAACGTTGGGATGTAACGTTCAATTCCGAGTGGACCAGTCGACTGGTGTTGGCACCAGTCATCTGGTAACAGTTGGAATAGTACCTAGCTCTATTTAAGAGAGCTCGGTTTGGTTGGGCAAAGATTGACGAAATAATTTTGGGTAAAGTTTATTAGTAGTCTACAAGTGCTCAGGTGTTGTTACAAGGTTGTGGCGAGGTTTCTCCACCCACAAGGTGTAACACCCAATAATTTCCTGGTATTATTAGGGATTTTTAGGAATTTTTCTAGCATTTTTCGGAATATTATAGCATTTTTTCAGAATGAAATTAGAAAAAAAAAATTAAAGGGGGTCAGGTGGGGATTGATCTCGCGACCACAATGCAAGCAGTGACTTAAGCGAATCCAAGGAACCAGCTGGGCTAGGGTATCAAGCACAAAAAAGGATGAAACAAAATAATATTATAGTTGATTTAGCCCGTTTCATGAGGAGGTATTAAACTTCCACTTAAGTTGTGTTAAGACCCCTCTTAGGGTTTCGGGAGGCCGCGCGAGCAAAGGAGAGGGGGCTGCGAAAACAGGGAAAAAGGGGGGGTTTTCTTCCTCCTTCTTCTTCCTCTTGAAGTAGAAGACCTAGGGCTTCTTCCCTAGGGCCAAGGGTGAAGTTTTCTTGCAAAGGAAGAGGAAAAGAGCCTTACACTAGAAATTTCGAGATACTTAGTGAGTTTTCTTCAAAAAAGGGTAAGTAAATCACTCACCTGCAATAGGAGTAGCTTCGCATGTAGTTTTCTCGTTGTAGAACCTTGATTTTGTGATTTATGTGCATGCTTGGAGAATAGGGCTTATTGTGTGATTAAGTTTCTCAAGAATACATGTTTTTAATCATAGAACTTGAATTGGAGTAGATTTTTATATATGTGATCTAAGGATGGAAGACCAAGTTCTTGAAAAGTCTCAAAAATTGAGTTTTGGGTTATGGGCACGCAAGGTGCTCGATGAAAGTTCCAAGTAAGAAAGGTAAGGTTTTGTAGTGCAAAGATTTATGTAAAAAGAAAGATAGCTTGATAAGTATAAGCATTATGAATAAGAAAGTATTTTACTTTTGTAAAGTGACATGTACCGGGCAAAAGAGAGGCCCACAGAAAGTTAGAAAGAAGCTCTAATAGGGTGCGGTGGCTAGCTACCCCGAAACCTATTAGGGATGCGCGCATTGGTACATTGATACCATGGTACAGTGTCAAGGCCTGAGAAAGTTGATTATTATTTTGACGTATATGAGTATATGAAAGTGTTTCAATTTCCTAAAGTGCATGTTTTGTTATGTATGATAACATGGTTATGTTATAAGCATGTTAAAGGGAAAGAGCAAAGAAGTTGTGTTTTAAAGTATGGAAATGTATCATTAGTAAGTTTCAAAAGAAATTATGAGCATGTTAGATTTGCCAATGTTTTAGTGCTAGTAAATATTTTCAAGTATGATTGAGCATGATAAGTATATGAAAGTTTCCATGTGTAAGTATTTCAAAGTGCATGTGTTTTGAAGCAAGCATTATTTGAAAAGAGCATGTTTATCCCTTATCGTTGGATTTGTGAGTTAGGATTTACTTACTAAGCATTTTGCTTATTAGTTGCATTTCCTTCTATTGCAGACAAAGGTAAAGAAAAAGCATAAATTAAGGAGGCGAAGGGACTTGCATTGATGTTCAGTGGCGGCGGAACCGTGGAAGAGATCATTGGGCTAAGTCTTGTAGAACATGTGTTTTGGTGTTTCGAAATGGTAGAATGAATGACTTTGTTTAAACCTTGCATAGATACAAAATTTGGTACAAACTCTAGTCTAAAGTTCACATAGATTTTGATAGCTTATTTACTTCCGCAAAAGTCCTAATTTCAAGTTTATGAAGTTGTTTTGATTGGCTAAAATGTTTAGAAAACTAGTATAGAGTATAGAAATGGTGTTATGTCTTTGTATGGGTTGAAAGTATATGTTATGTGGATGGATGGAGATGAGTTTCAGGTCTGAAATGCAGGTTTTCAAGCGTGCCAGACGACTGGTACAGGACCAGTCGACTGCCCTATCGAACAGTAGCTTCTGTTCGATGCACCAGTTGACTGCCAAGAGGCCAGTCGACTGGTGCCGCGCCCAAAAACTTGCTGTGGCCGATACCAGTCGACTGGCTATATAGCAGTCGACTGGTACTATTGAAAAGAAAGTGGTATAGAGCAGCTGGTTAGTGCTTTAGTGTTACAACGAAGAGGTCTAGGGGTCAAATCCTTGCAAAGCAAATAAAATGAAAGTTGTTTTGTTTTTTTTTGAAAAAAAAGAGAAGGAAGAAAAAAAAGAAAAAAATTTAGAGCAAGTTAACGGAAGTCAAGTAGTTGTAACTTAAAGCTTAGTAGAAGTACCAAAAGGTGGGTCGTCACACAAGGAGTGACGCGAGCTAGCCGGAGGCTTTCTAGGGAGTTATCCACTGATGGATCGGGATCGTCCACCTTACGGACAACCTTGGAGGAGGAGCTTTATCTCCAAATCATGTTAAATTGGTTTATCTTCCTTTGTGTTAGTTTTAGTTTATTATTCTGCTTGAGCAAACTAACCGTGTAGAAAGAACACGATTGAAGTGGGTGAACGACTATTCACCCCCTCTAGCCTTACGCATCGATCCCCAACAAATACCAAGTAAAATCAAAAGTGTTAGTGTTGCTTCAAGTCTTCTGCAGTAACAAATCTTCAAGAAGCAAAAGGAGCTATTCACCCCCTCCACTCTCTAGCTCTCAACATGTCCTAACAATGACTAGTGACTCGCCAGCCTTTCACCTTAACATGCAATCCTCCTTAACAACTTAGACTTTCTACCATATTCTAGTCAAACATCTAGTCAACCTTGACCTATTTGTCCTCCTCTCACACTGTCCAAATATCAAAACTCAAGCTAGAGTCAACCCGAGCTTAGTCAAACTAGTCAACCTTAACCTACAGAAGATTGCACTAACATTGCAACCTCTTTGATTTTTGCCTTCAATGTCGATCGAATTGGTTTGGACGATCTCTAATGATTCAGGGTCATAATCAAGGGAGAGCGTTGAAAGTCAGGGGAGTATGTTGGGAATGGAGAGTGCATTAACAAAGGCGTACCCAATATTGGGCTGCATTGGGCTTAATTTTTAATCACCAATATAATTATTTTTTTTGCAGCTATCTTTTTTTTACTCCGTTGCTGCCCTATTTTTTGTGTTGTTGCCTTTCTTTACGCTGCTGCCCAATTTTATCACTGCTACATTTTTTTCGCCGTCGCCGCTCTATTCTTTCTTGAGCATGAAGCACACATTAAGGCAATGATGGTCGCCATTTTTTTTTTGTTTTGATTTTAGGTATTTTAAGCTTCAGCAAGATTAAATATGATACCTTATTCACATAGCATGTAGGTTGAATCTCCTTTGAATTGCTTGCACCATCAAACAAATTGGATTCATTTATCTCTTTCAATGTTTTATCTATCTATCAAATTTTCTTATATCAATTTATGTCATCTAAGATGATATATAGTAACATAAAATAATATGGTATTTGGCAGTACCATTGCATAAAAAGGAAAAAATTCATGCCGGGTGCATACGAAAAGTATGATTGATTAGAGGATAATACTTTGCAATTAAAAGAATTAAGTTTTCATATAAAAAAAAGTATGTTTGATTAATAGGGCTATATATAATAATCTGAAGTGCTTAGTGTTATGTAAAAAAGAATGGAAGTGGTTGTGCACATAGTGAAGCAACATATAAATAACCAAGATAAGATGTAAGATGGCCTACCATCACTTGTTTTCTTGCAATATGCTGGTCAAAATCTTGCAATACTTAAGTTAATATTGATTGAACTACTTGAAAGGACCACTAAACAATTTACATCTATTTTGTGCAAATAATTATCAATACAAATTTATAATATTTTAGCCTAAACTCATAACCAATTTAATTTGCATATTTGTTCCCTTTAAGTCTTTTTTTTTGTTTTGATTTCAAATATTTTAAGTTTCAATACTGCACTAGGTTTTATGGGTAGGTAGTCAGGCTTCTCTTATCTTGAAATGAGAAATTACAGGAAATTTTGAATTTTTAGTTATAATTTTATTTAAAATTATCTGAAAAATATGACTCTAATATCTAGGAATATTATGATATTTTAAATTGATTTATTATTATGTTTGAGTTTGTTATAAAATAAATAATATATTGAGTTTGTTATAATTTATCAATGATTGCCTTTTATTTTGAAGTTATAATTAATTTGTATTTTTCCTTATGCTATAAATGAAATATCAACAACCTTCAATTAAAATGTCAAAAATATTATCATCATTTTTTAGCAAGAGCAATGAACAATCTGAATTTGATAATTGATTACAATGTGATATACCTCTAAGACCAATGGTTAGATCCTCTACTTCTGATTTATAACCTATTAAATATTAAAATTTGAGGGACCAAAATGTTTAAAAGCCTTAAACTAAGGGCAAGTTTCAAATTACCCGCACTACAACAAATGTGACTTTCCGCAGCGCACAATTACTTTATCTGCAGCGCGCATCGCATGCTGCACAACTCAAAGCTGTTAAAAGTCCTAAAGCATTGACAGCGCGTGATCGCACGCTGCGATTAAAAGCATTCGCAACGCACGACCGCGCGCTGCGGTCAATTGCAATCGCAGCGCACGACTGCACGCTGCGATTGATTACAATTGCAGCGTGCAGCCGCACGCTATGGTTAGCGTTATTATTACAATCAATCAAATATCATACAAATTAAAATACCACATACATATCATATACAATTATACCACATACACATAATTATAAAATTAAAACTCAAAGAATTATAAAACCACATACAACTGTAAATACCACACTTAAGTAAGACAATAATTCACTTTGTAACAATAATTTACTTGGTAAAACAAAACACAAACTAGTATCAAAAAATTCACTTAGTAACATAATTGTTTCTTATAGAAAAAAAAATGACCTCTAAGAATTCACTTAGTATCTAAAAAGCTTTATCAACCCAAACTTTCCAACAAGATCCTCTAAGAAGAACGTGATACATTTTTGCTTTTAGATCTGTAATTTGACCTTCTGCAATAACTTCATCAATACACCAATGAAGCAGTTGACATTTTGTATTATCACCAATATCTCCATGGCTCGAATCCTTGACTTTTGGCTGTATAACAATACAAAGTTATTAATTCTAACATGTATATATTTTTTATAACAAATATATAGTTTAGAAAACATATAATTTCAAAATAGTTACCTAAGTTACAGCTAAATGTTGGTTAACATATCAACATTACCAATTTTTTATGCACCATTGATATCCCCATCGCCAAATACCAAGCTATAAAGCAAAGGTGTCTTGTCCTGATTGAGCGCCTGATTTTCAAGTAATAAATTGTAAATATTAGTTAGCTAAGACAAAGCCACTAACTTAATATAATATGCTAGAGTTGAGAACCTATAAAGTGCAAACAAAATCTGTAACAAAAAAGATTGCACCAATAGCTATATAAACAAGAAAAGGCATAAAAAAGGGAAGGCTTGTGGCAACATAAATTTAAAAAAAAATGTATGCAATCAAACAAAATGTACACTAGAAGGTTATTTATCAAGATAATCTCCAATGTCCAATTCACCTAGCTAATAGAAAGAATACATCCATGATCAGCTAAGCAAAGGATCGTCTCTAATTGAGAAATGATTAATGCAAAAATTGAGTAGCATGGAATAATTAGCAATTGAACTTCTAGCAAATTTAATGGTAACACAAAATGGAGACTTCTGTAAGGAATTTTACAATGATACATTACATCTAACAAGTCTCAGTAATCAATTCCACAAAATCGTAGGCAATGTTTCCTTGCGCATCAATTTGTTCTTTCTCTGTTAGCCCCTCAAATTAATAAACCAGAAGTTAGTATTTAGACAACGTAAAAAAGCATTTCCTCAATCAACTAAACAATGCTAGGCTACAGGCTCACCTTGACAGCAGAAGTTCCTATAGCAAACTTTTTACCCAGCTTCTTTGATGCACCATTCAGTTTTACACCTAAAAAAATCTGATAAATTATAAATAATGGAGCAAATAGTTATATTAAAACTATAGAGGCAAACTTATCCAAATTACAAGAAATTGCTAGGCAAGTTTTTTTAAACGTTGACAATAAATTAATAAAAATGACATCTAACTAAACTTATCCAAACCATATAATAAAGTTTGCAAACATTAATATTAAATAATTAAGTGGTCATCATGCATCGTAATAATTAATATGATCAAATGGTGGTATCAAAACAAAATTAATAAGTAATAGATATTGGAGTGCATTTCAAATAGTTAAGAGTAAGATATAACACTCAAGTCCTAGCTAAAATAAAACTCATAATATTGTTCATCTATATGTATAGAATAAAACAACATATACATCAGGTAGAATTGTAGTGATGGCTCACGGCCAAAATTTTTTTCGCAACAAGCTCTAATACATCAGTCTTACAGTTGCTCACGGCCAAAAACAACAAGCTCTAATACAGTTGCTCACGGCCAAAATAACAAATTTTGTATAGGAATGATATAAAGATATAACTAAGGATGGTGAAATAGAAGAAGGATGCATGAAGACTCCAACGAAGGCAATGCCATGACTGCACATTTATGGGAGAATGTTGGAGAACCATACCAACAATAGTAGCAAGGAAGTGGGAAGATGACGACCATGGGCTACGTAGGTGTGTCTTCCTTTATCTTGCAAGATATTGCATAGCTTTCAATGGTTCGAAAATCTTCCAACTTAGCTGCAAGAAAACCAAATCAATAGTATATATAACTAAATTGGTTTTAGCTTACATATGTTGCATGGCAAAGCCAAATATCTGTGAATAGATAAAACAAATACATTCCAACAAAAGATTGACTTAATTCTATTAAATTCCTTAGTCCTTCAAAACTAAATCACAATTACATCTATGGCAGAAGAAGACTACACCAAATCAGGATTGGGTTTGAAAAGAAATACTCACATTCTAATCGAAATCAGACCCGCCCATTCCAGAACAAACAAGATCATCAGACTAGATTCATAGAAACTTCCAGAAAAACTATATAGATTAAATCAAACCATCCTTACCTGTGTTGACATGCACACAGGACTGCTCCCCTCTCCTCAGCTCTGAGCTGGGGCGACCGGAGAGGCAACGGTCAAACTGCAATCCTCCCTCGATCAGAGTAGAGAGGGGCGCTGTGATGGCCAGAGTGACGGTCGACGATCGGTGCTCGCGTGAAGAGGGATCGCGATGGAGAAGGTTGCACCGCAACTTTAGCTTGCGCGAGGGATGCGGTAGGTCGGCACTGCTTGTTGTCGACGCTCGGGTGGAGAAGATAGATCGATGATCGGCTCGTCGACGTGGTCGCGAGAGGGAGGGGAAGAAGAAGGCGATCCTGTGCTTGGTTGGCGATGAGGAGGCGGCATGGGAGAAAAGAATCGCGTGCGGCGAGGGGGAAAGAGTAGGCGAGGAAGATTAGGGCACGGGCTGGGAAGATTTAATAGAGAAAAAGTTCTCTCATAAATAAATAAATAAATATATATATATATATATATTTAAATTTCGAAAATAAATTTTTTCTTTGAATAACTCCAAATTAATAAATATATATATATATATATATATTTAAATTTCGAGAATAAAATTTTTTCTTTGAATAACTCCAAATTAATCTACCTCGCGTCGTGTAAATATTTTCAAAATTTTAGAAATTTTTTCCTATATCGTTTATGAAATTATTTCTAAATTTTAAACTCCTATTTGTAGCGGCGAGGGTTTTGGGAAAAAAATAGAAAATAAAGAAAAAGAGAAAATAAGGAAAACAAAAATAAAAAAATAAAAAATAGTGATTATTTATAATTTTATTTGTAGCGTATCACATATAATAAATAGATGTATTAACAGCGTATCAATTTTTGCACGCTGTCATTGTTATTATTTATTCACAGCGTGCGTTAATATGCCGTTAATAATAATATTAACAGCGTGCTTTTAATGTATGCTGTTGATGCTTCTTCTTTTAAAAAAAAAATTTGGTATTAACAGCGCACATCAATATGCATGCTGTTAATAATACTATTAACAGCGTGCTTTTAATGTGCGCTGTTAATAACGCGCTGCGGAAAAGTAATTTTCTTGTAGTGTGATTAGCTTAGGATGAATTGATTAGGCCAAACTCAATTTAATATAAAATATACTGAATTTTAGTTAAATGATGCTGAATTTAGAAAGAATTATACGTGATTTCAGACTTTTTGTATATAAAAAAATTAAGGGATACTTCGATAAATCTGTAGTTGAAACATATAAAATATTGCATATAGGGAATGGAAATAAATTTTTTCTAATATAAGGACTCAGGAAAAGATTAAGTTTGCATATACGGATTTTAGGATAATTTTCTCAAAAATATATATTATATATTGAAAAATTATAAAATATAAGATATTATAAATTATAGATTGATATAGCAATTTGATATTTTTATCAGTTTTAACTTTTACCAGGTGTATGTATCGCATATTTGCCAACGGTGGGAGACAGAGGGAGGGATGATAATTCATGTCCAATTTGTTTTTCCCCGTGACACGTGATTCACTACTGCAAAATATTTCTCTCTCTTGATAATTTTATCACCGCCAAGTAGGAAGTAGCTTATACACTACTAACTTTTCAATCATCTTGATTTATTTTTGCTGTATTAATCCTAAAACAGATCGACAGGCGGGGACGCCCTTTTTACCACTTATACACTACCAACTCTCTTTCTTTCCCTTCTCTTTAACTCTCAGCCTGCCGCCTGCCGCCTGCCGCCTGCCGCCTGCGTCGAGAACTTACTCCAAATCTCCCTCCCTCCAATGGCGTCCCGTCGCTACGCTTTCCTTCTCGCTTCCTCGCTGCAACTTCTGCTCTGTTCTTCCTTTCTACTGTCCGACGACTCCGGTCCCTCCACCTCGCCCTGCGCCTTCCCCGCCCTCTTCAACTTCGGCGACTCCAACTCCGACACCGGAGGACTGTCGGCGGCGTTCGGCGCGGCCCCTCCGCCGCACGGCGAGACCTTCTTCGGAGCGCCGGCCGGCAGGTACTGCGACGGCCGCCTCATCGTCGACTTCATCGGTGCGCATTTCCTCATCGATATATGCATTCTTAATTACTACAAAGAAAGCGACGAGAGAATTAAAAGATTGAATTTTTTTTTTCCTTGTTGCCTTTTTAAAGTTCTTGTCCGTTTCGGTACAAAGGAACCGAATTGAAAAGTTTGTTGATTTATTTGAATAATTTTATTCGAAACCGACAAACCGATAAAGATTTTATGATGGATATTAGTAGCTATTAAGGAGGCGAAAGCCAAAAGGTTTTGGAAGAGGTGTGACTTTTCGGGGCGAGATTAATTTGTAGCATGTATTGGGGACGCAATCATTGATCCTCTTTTATTGTCCCGGACAGTTTTCAAATTTCAAGTTTAATTGCTTGCATGTCCTTGACCAAAGTGGGGCACATATGCCTTTCGATTCATCTCTTCTTTCTTCTTGAAAAGAGAGAAGATTCATTCCTTGTTCGAATTGTTTTTAAGAAATTGTTGACTTCTTACATTTAAAGAAGGAAGGGTAAAGTGTCAATCGAGGCCTAACCTACCATGTGTTTAACAGCTCAGGGCATTGGGCTTCCTTTTCTCAGTGCATATCTTAATTCAATAGAAGCAAATTTCTCCCATGGAGCTAACTTCGCCACGGCAGGATCCACAATTCTAAGACAAAATGCAACTCTTTTCCAAACTGGCTACAGTCCTTTCTCGTTGGATGTTCAAACCTGGCAGTTTACACAGTTCAAATCTAGATCTCAGATAGCTTACGAGAAAGGCAAGTGCTAGCCATACACATGTTATGATGTGCAAACATGCACTGATCTATATATGTTCCTCTGCAGGGACATTTAGAGATGTGTTACCTCGAGAGGACTACTTCTCTAGGGCTTTGTACACCTTCGACATCGGCCAAAATGACCTTACTTCAGGCTATGTCAATAACATGACTACTGAGGAAGTGAAAGCAACTATCCCTGATATCCTCGATAAATTCACTATTGTCATAAAGGTAACGAAACTATAGAGATTCTACACGACTTGCATGCATCGAGCTGTTTTATATATTTACCTGTTGAAAGTTTAGAAAAAGGTAAAAATCTTTCATATGCGTCTCTGCGAAACAAATGCAAGTGAACTGTTCTATTACTTGTTGGCCTTTGCCAATCTATAATGAATACTTGTATATATACTGTATCATTTGTGTCACATGCAATTTCTCTAATGAGTTGGTGCAGAGTGTCTATGGCCAAGGAGGAAGGTACTTTTGGATCCATAACACAGGTCCCTTTGGTTGCTTGCCTTATGTTATCGACCGATTTCCTATCAGAGCACCTGAGGTCGACCGCATTGGCTGCGGAACTCCATTTAATGAAGTGGCTCAGCTGTTTAATGCCAAGCTTAAGGAGACTGTAATCAAACTCAGAAAAGACCTCCCTAGTGCCGTATTCACCTATGTTGATGTCTACTCCCTGAAGTTCAAACTCATAAGCCAAGCCAAGATGCACGGTAAGACTTTACCATGTGATTCTATTAAGGTTTTGAATGAGCCAAGAGAAAATGCAAGTAAAATAACAGACATTCAAGCTAAGATTTGAACTCGTTATCTTAATCAATGAAATGTCATAACACTTATGTTACCAATAATGTGTAGGTTTTGAGCACCCTCTTGTTTCTTGCTGTGGGCATGGTGGCAAGTACAACTACAACTACCACTGGGGCTGTGGTTCCAAGGCCGTAGTGAACGGCACCGAGGTTATGATTGGGAAGGCTTGCAAGAATCCTTTGAAGAGATATGCTGGGATGGAGTTCATTATACTGAGGCCGCCAACAAATGGGTGTATGATCAAATAGTGGAGGGTGCATTCTCAGACCCACCAACCCCTTTGAGAATGGCTTGTCAAAGGCAGGCTCAGTGAGAGCTACTACTACTACACCTTTGCCTGTCTTATTTCACTTTGGATGCTAATCAATAATGCCATTTGAATTCACCAAGTAGTAAATTCTCCTGATGAAGTTTTGGGTACCTAACTTATGCAGTTCAATAGATGATTTCCAACAACCTTCCTTATCTTCGGTTGTAGACCTTTGCGAGTGTTAACTAAACCTTAACGAATTCAATTGCTAGAATCAACAAGTAGATCATCATTTAAAACCATTGATCAAACATATCTAGGTAATCTTATTTTTATCTTCCATTTGATATTTGTTGGCTTTCATGTGGAGGTGAATTCGAGAACTTGGCCTGCACAACTTTAAGGGCACCAGCCACCAGGTCTCTTTCTCTAGACCAGAATTCAGTCTCTCATGACTTTTTCTCCCTCCTTTTGGCAAAGGGAAAAGCCTACCATGCATGCGTGAACTTTAATAATAATAGCTTTCCATCACAATGCGTGCGAAGCAATGCAAGGAGAAGGCAGTAGTGAAACATGCACTAACATAAAGCTAGCACAGGAAAGCATTCTCTCTTCTCTGTTGTTTTCTCCATATCCCTCCTTCCATCACCTCTTCACTTCCACTTATTAGTTCATTATTTATCTTTGCTTCGCCTGATCAAGTTATGGCAGCTTGTGGTGCCTTGGTGTTGCTCTTCTCTTCCTCTCACCGAGCGATCATCGGAGCTGTGGATGTCTTTCCTGTGCTCGATCGAGATGGCGGTTCGGTGACCTAGCTAGCTAACAACTCGTCAACGACTACTAATGTCATGATGGGGAATCGAGCATGTTGGTCCGATGATCTTCGTTTTTGTTATTGTTACCATTGTTTTTTTTTCCTCTTTAAATGGAGAGTTTTGTCACTAGGAGTTACTTCTGTTTGTTTGCTCTTATAGTTCTGTGATATTCAGTCACTGACTTGAATAGATTTTGCAGAAACTTGGATGCCATGAAATGAAATGTTGAGATCTGTTCTCTTTACTAGCTAGTCAGTGGCTAGAGCCTAGATTTATATTGTGCTTGCAATTTGTAGTCACGCTGACGAGATTATAGGAACTATTGAAAATATATGGTGGCAGAATTAGTGAATCATCCATCATTTTTACATGAAAACACTCTACTTTTATGGGTTCAAAACTTCAAATACATCAGATACATTGTTCTGGCCTTTTGTTAATTGTTGTTGAAAAGTAAAACAAATTTGAAAAATGTTGAAAGAATATGCAGCTAGAGAAATGAAGATAATTGCCAAGGATCTAAATAAGATATCCTTGATTGATGCAGCACTTGGAGGTAGGCAAGAAAACAGGCCTTTCTTTGCCTTGCCCCACCTTTAGTGGAACATCATGCAGTAAGCAATGTCTTCGAGGCAGACATAAAGAGGCTGCTCAGAATGGGAATCTCTCAGTCAACTTTGAACAGCACAGATCAGCAAGTGTTGCTCAAAGTTCACATCGATCGAGTAATTCTAAAGAGCAAGAAGAAACAGGCATCTTTCCACCATTAATTCTCATCGCCTCCATCTTTCTTTTATAATTAACTTGCTGCTCTTTCTTTCTGCATACCATCTTTATTTGTTGGTCATATTCTGCACTCAAAATGATTGAAATACTAAAGTTTTCTGTATTTAAATTCTTATGTAAATACTAAATACAGCAAGTTAAATTCCTAAACATTTTCTATTCAAAGTAATGACACTGTTATAAAAAAAAGTTTAAATTTATCATTCTTATTTTATATAAGTAAATAAATATATATTTATATATAAAAAACACTTATTTAGATCATGTAAAATGAAAACCCGAAATTATGGATCGGATCGGCCTATTGATATGAGTTATTGGGCTGGATTCATATTACACAATCAATTGAAAATGTCTTCTTAACATCTTATTATTTAATTAAGAATCTGAATACTTTATTAACGAACTTTCAATTTATTTTTTGAAATTCAAAATTAATTTATATAAATATTTTTTTCTTTTTACATCGATAAAATTTTAAAACTTATTAGTAATTTTAATTTTTTATTCTTTAAATTCTAAAAATTCAAAAAATAAAATCTAAAATCTAAATGCAAAATTAAAATTTTAAAAAATAATTTATCAAATTAAAAGAATAATTTTAAATTTTAATTTGAAATTATATTTTAAAATTAAAATTTAAAATTTTAACTAAATAAATTCTCATCTTATCCGGAGGAGGGGAGGGAGAGATAAACAAAGGGAACGAAAATTTTAAACCATATTTAGGAGGGAATCAACTAAGGAAAGGAGATAACAAAGAGTAAGCTTTAACCTTTTTTTATATATTTAACTTTCATTATCCTTCCTTTCTTGCCAAACAAAGTGACACATGTTACGCTAATAAACTTTCACTCTCTCCCAAATGAAAAAAGATAAATATTTTACTACTTCTCCCTTTCTCTTCCTTCCTTCCCTTTCATTTTCTCTTTTGAATCTTTCCTCGCCACATTTTAACAGAAGCTCAGGGTTAGATAAAAATTTTATTTATTATATGAGCAATGATAAGAAGAGTGAAAATGGGAGAATAAAAATCATAGTGAATGATGTGGCATGACGTGACATTTTACATGCACATGTCTGATTATCGCTTGGACACCATCATATCTTCGGCCGCCGCCCCGAATCAAACTATACCCTGGGGGGCACGGTAAATCCGTCGGAGGTCATGCATGTAAGATGTCACATCATTCACTATGATTTTCACTGTTCCATTTTCACTTTCCCAATCATTATTCTTATTATATTATACATGTAATACATCAGCGGGATCCTTAGTATATAAAAAATAATAATTTTTCAAATGGTTTAAGTCAATAATTAAATCAGTCAGGAAATTGCATGCTAGTTCAAATTGAAGAAAAATATCTTAATTACCGAAGACAATGCCTATTTAATTTTACAAGTGATAATTTTTTTTTAAAAAATATATTTTACCAAACATCTTAATTCTCTGAATAAGTTACGGAACACTGAAGAAATTAAAAGAAAAACATAGAAGAAAATTTTTCATCTAATTTTGCAAGTAAGTTAACATTTTATAATTTCTAAAACTCCAAAATTATAGTTAAAAACATGATTCAAAATATTTGCTCGTAGCCTAATTTTGAATTCTTATTTAATATAATAATATCTATTTTACAATAATCAACTCAATCTTAAAGAAGAAAAATACTTTACAATGTAATTGAATTATAATCCAGATTATATGTTATTGATTTTATAATATTAATTATAAAATTTTATTATCTTTTAAACTCAAATTATATTACGGATTTTAAAATTATACTAAATAAAATACAAAATTGCTTTACAAAATAAATCACCCCTTACCAACCATATTAGGGCAACTCCAACCGAGTACCATCCATCAAAAATGGTATCATTTTGACACCATTTATCTCCAACCGATCGCCAAAACTCCACACCAAATTTGGTGTTGCTACAGTACATCACCAAATTTGGTGTTGCACTGTAGCAACACCAAATTTGATGATATTAATATTTTATTAACATAATGAATAAATATAATAAATATCATACTATATATTAATAAATAGAATATGTATTAACACATATTATATTACTAATAAATATCATTAATAAAAATTAATTTATAATAAATATTTTTTCGATAAGTATTTAATAATATTAATTATTTATTATAAATATAAATTAAAAAAATATAATAACATATTTTAATTTTATTAAACATAATTATTTATAAGCATATTTTCATTACAATTAAATTTATAAATTATATCACTAATTTAAAAAAATTTAGTGATAATTATATAAAAATATTAAATATAAATGAAATATTAATTTTAAATATAATAATTATATTCAAAATGATTACTAAATTAAAATTTAGGTCGATAATTAAATTATAAATAAATGAATAAGAAAAAATAAAATATTCTATGGAATATTCCTTTTGGTGTGATTTATAGTGTGAATGGGTTGAAGTTGAAATAATGTTTGGTGTTGAAATTGTATTATTTTGGTATTAAAATGACATCAAATTTAGTGTTAATGGTTGGAGATGGTCTTAGTCACAGAGAACGGGGACTCGAACACAAGGATCCGATTTGAATATTTGAGTCATCATTTATTCTTTCGGCTAAATCCGAAACCCTATTTCAGTCCGCCGGCCTAGCTCAATCCAATTACGGAAAGGGAGGAAGGGCAGGGCGGAGATAGGAAGAAGACACGCACGCCGATTTCATCAGCTTCGCCCGTCCCTTTCTCTTGTCAATCTCTTCCGCCACCTCCAAATCTCCCATCCCGATCCAATCCATGGCTTCCATCCACACCACCATGTTTGCAGCCCAAAAGATTCTCCTTTCGTCCACCTCCTCTACGTATTCCTACCCCCAAACCCCTAGATTCCCTTCTGCCGCCGCCGCCGCCGCCGCTAATATTCTCTTCTTTTCCTCCACCTCCTTCTCCACCGCGAATTTATTCTGCGCCTCCCCCGTCTTCCATCCGCGCCTCCGCCACGGCCATCTCGTCGTCCGCGCCGCCCGCGGCAAGTTCGAGCGCAAGAAGCCCCACGTCAACATCGGTACCATCGGCCATGTGGACCATGGCAAGACCACCCTAACCGCCGCCCTCACCATGGCACTGGCCGCTGTCGGCGGCTCCGCCCCGAAGAAGTACGACGAGATCGACGCCGCCCCCGAGGAGCGCGCCCGGGGCATCACTATCAACACCGCCACCGTCGAGTACGAGACGGAGTCCCGTCACTACGCCCACGTTGACTGCCCCGGCCACGCTGACTACGTCAAGAACATGATCACGGGCGCCGCTCAGATGGACGGCGCTATCCTCGTCGTCTCCGGTGCGGACGGACCAATGCCCCAGACTAAGGAGCACATCCTCCTCGCCAAGCAGGTCGGCGTGCCTAACATGGTCGTCTTCCTCAACAAGCAGGACCAGGTCGACGACGAGGAGCTTCTCCAGCTCGTCGAGCTCGAGGTCCGTGAGCTACTCTCCTCTTACGAGTTCCCTGGCGACGATGTCCCCATCGCTTCCGGATCCGCCCTCCTCGCTCTCGAAGCGCTCATGGCCAACCCTAACATCAAGCTCGGTGAAAATCCCTGGGTCGACAAGATCTACGAACTCATGGATGCAGTCGACAGCTACATCCCCGTCCCTCAGCGCCAGACCGACCTCCCCTTTCTTCTGGCGATCGAAGACGTCTTCTCCATTACTGGACGCGGCACTGTCGCCACCGGCCGGATCGAGCGTGGCACCATAAAGGTCGGCGAGACAGTCGAAATTGTTGGCCTCCGGGAGACTCGTAACACCACGGTCACTGGTGTCGAGATGTTCCAAAAGACTCTTGACGATGCCATGGCCGGGGACAACGTTGGGTTGCTTCTCCGTGGGATACAGAAGGCGGACATCCAGAGAGGGATGGTGTTGGCCAAACCCGGCACCATTACTCCCCACACCAAATTTGCAGCCATTGTTTATGTCCTTAAGAAGGAAGAGGGTGGGAGGCACTCCCCCTTCTTTGCCGGATATCGTCCTCAGTTCTACATGAGAACCACTGATGTCACCGGCAAAGTTTGTAGCATAATCAATGACAAGGACGAGGAGGCAAAGATGGTCATGCCCGGCGACCGTGTCAAGATGGTTGTTGAGCTTATCATGCCTGTTGCCTGTGAGCAGGGAATGCGATTTGCGATCAGAGAGGGTGGCAAGACCGTCGGTGCTGGAGTAATACAGTCGATTATTGAATAAATTCTCAAGTATAAGGCTATATTGGTTCCCTTTGAGTTGCTAGATGAATTCACATCTTCGGCTAGTAAGGTTTGAATATTTATGATCGAGCATGAAGTAGGTTGAATGCACTTAATTAACCTCAGATCACATTGTCAAATATTCACTTTCTTCCTCTGGTGTCAATTGGCCTCTCCAAAAATTCATAGCAACTAAATTGAGTTATTCTATTGAATTACTGTTTGCATAAGTAGTTGTAGGTGCTAATGCCTTGTTGATTACATTAGTTGTTTTGTCAGGATTGTAAGGCAACTTAGTTCTTGTTCTTTGTTCAACTTATGGTGCTTGATCTGTTTTTAATTGATGTAACACAGAGGTTGTGTGCTGATTGCCTTGCCGAGTTCTTCACTGAGATGCTTGCTTACTTTAGGTATTTGCTCAGATTTTGGCCAGGCCAGGCTATACAAATGCCACTTTTGAGATTGTTTTTGTTCTCCTACTTGTTTGAACCATTTCATAAAAGGGTAGTTAACGGACTGTAGCTTTGCATTGTCAGTTCTTTAACAGCTTCTGTAGCTATTTTTCCTATTGTTTTTAATAATCATCACATTTTGTTTGATGAATGATGCTTGAAAATCATTGCAAATGGATTTGTTAATCTATCTAAATAATGTTGGGATAAGTAGCTTTCTACGCACAAGTTGTCACAGCTTATTGATGGGTGCAGTTGACCATTACTTGTTCTCCTAAGCAAACCTTCTTCAAGTGAAGTAAATGTCATATGCACTATTGTTCATTTAGTTAGTGTTTGTCGTCCAATATAAGGTTGCTTTATCCATTGTAGTTAATGTAAACATGCATGATTATGACACGGTCCACTTGCCTCAGGCTGTCTCTAAAATTTTGAGTTTTTTTATTTGGTTAGCTCGAAACTAAGGCCGAGATATATATCACTTTCTTAGAGGATAGTTCTTGTGATTGTTAAATGTTGATTTAAATTTTGCAAGTTTGCAATTATACCCATGCTATTTCTTTCATATACTTTCCATTGTTGATTCATATATAGATCATCAGGTATGTGATTACATACATATTTAATATGGAATTATTGATTGGATATATATGTTGAATATTTACTTTGTTCTATAAATGTTAAAAGTAAGTTTTATCAATATCTCATTTTAATATGAATTACAGATGCCCTTGTATATGATTGTGCATAGTGTATCTACATTATGTAGCGCGTTAATTGCTTATCTTCTATATATATATATATATACATATATACAGAGGGGCTCTGCTGCGGAACCATTGCTGCGCGACGCTGCGGACTTGCCCTCGTGGCGAGTCCGCGTCAAATTTTGTTGCCACGCCTTCCCACGCAAAGCCTAAAAGCCTTCCCTCCCTCGTCCTTCATCATTTCTTCCCTCGCCGTGCCCTAATCCTCACCAGCCTCCCTCCATCGCCGCCAACTAGGGTTCCCTCGCCCTCTCTCGCTTCGCCCGCCCTCGCCTCCATCGCCGGTTGCGACGGTTCCCTCGGCTCCATCGCCGCCAGCGACGGTTCCCTCATCCTCTCTCGCTTCGCCCGCCCTCGCCTCCGTCGCTGGTTCCCTCGCCCTGCCTCGCTTCGCCCACCTACGTGGCAGGTCCGTGTAGATTTTTTTTATTTACCTTTTCATCGTCGACTCCCTCCTCGCCGAAGCCCATATTTCCTCGCTGCAGCCTTCCTCGTCGAGATTCTCTCTCGCCGCACTCTTCCTCACCGCGATTCTCTCGGACCATTGCTCTTCCTCGACGATCCTAGGGTTTACGCAGCGCCTCCCTAACTCGCCGCGGCGAGCTAGTTTGACCCTCCCTCGAGCCGCCCTCCCTCACTCGTCGAAGCTAGGGTTTTTTTCATTTGTCCTGAGTTGGTTGTGTTTCTGGTGCTCGTTTGTCGTTCAGGAGTATGTGCACGATTGATTGGCGTGTTGTTTTTTTGAATAGTTTCCTTCTTTTGGCGTTCTAAATCTTTGTTTTTTTTCTGATTTACGGAGTTGAGAACTTTATTCATCTTTGTTAGTCCAAGCAAATATAGTTTTATGAAATATTCAAATATGTTTCACTCTTTTTCTCTTTGTCAATATCAGAACTTTACTCATCTTATTTTCTTCTCCTTATTCTCTGTCAAGAGTATATACTGTAGGAGATGTAGGTTCTTGGTTCCTTTATTCATAGTCGGATAACTTGTTAGTACTTTGGCATGGAAACCTACTGCTGGTACAACTGTCTGTGATTTAACTGACTTGAGGCTATGGACTATGCTGTTGATTTTCTGGGAAGCACCATATACAGTTCAATCCTTTTTTTCCATTATTTTTACCTTTAAATGAAGAAAAGATGAAAAAGGCATGCAAGAAAGAGAGCTGGGCAGCATGTCAAGATATATACTATCAACTAGAGAATAAAAATAAAAAACCTTTTGTTCTGCATGTTCTGCATTGTTTTATTTTTGGGTTGGCTTCTGGATAGACATTGCTAAATGGTAAGTGGGCGTATCCTGAAAAATAATCATTATAGCTTAATTCTTCTCTCTTCCAATCTGTTTTGTTTTCATCATTATTTCTGTATCTTTTGCAGTGCTGATGAACTGAGGAGATTGTTATCAGACAAGGAAGCATACGAAGCCTTTTTTAATTCCCTCGACCAAGTGAAAATTCAAAATAATGTGAGCATGAGAAGAATGCCCTTACTTTCTTTTCATACTTTATTTTATCTACTCATTTTAGTAATCAATCACCACATATTTTGGTTGCTTTATTGTTTCCTCTGATGCAGTTTGCATTAGAAGAATGAAATCTTTCTTCCATATTTGTTTGCGTATTCTTCATTCACTATGCAACTGTAATAACCCAGTGAACCCTTGAAGGCTAATTACAATAATCTAGTGACAAGTAACACTCATTAATCATATCCTTTTAGTAGCCTACATGTTTTAGAAAGTGTTGTTTTTGATAAATTACATTACGTTAGTGAATAAGAATCTCATATAAAATGCTTTTAGGTGTTCTTCATTGGTAATATCAGATAGGGCGACAGTGATTTCAGATAAGATTCTATTAACTATGGCGAACTGATTACTTAAACGAACACGGCTTTTTATTCCACGTTAAAAAACATCTTGAGTGTTCTTCAATGATATCCACACAATGAGACATAATCAGTACACCTCTAATATTTATTAGAGGAAATAGGCTGAAATGAACACATTAAAACAAATGATTCTCCAATGATATTTGCACAATACCGACACCTCTAATAATCATTAGAGGACATAGTTAGGCTGTAATGAACATTTGAAGTTGGATTTTATACTTCTTCAAAATATGTTTGTTTGTTCTGGTTAACATATTGTCTTGTTGGTCATAAAAAATATTATTTCTATCGTTGTCAATTGTCTCGGAACTGAATAGTTTGCATATAGTTTGAGCATTTTACAATACATCGGAACTGAATAGTTTGCATATAGTTTGAGCATTTTACAATACAATCACTGACAACATGTTCAATATTCTGTCAGCTAAGACATGAACTTCGGAAGGAGATTCTGTAGCTTGCTAGTAAGTATTCTTTCCTGCTACGTGCACGTATTGTTTCTTGAAATTGTTTTATTAGAGAAGCAAAATTTGCAGAGGAGAACTTGGAAAAGGAACCTCAAATTTCGGAGCTTAGAAACCAGATAAGTTTTGTTGTTCTTTCTCTTAACAAACCAAATATGTGACCTTTAGGTCTACAGAATCAAAATAAGTTAGTCTACTTAATTTTGGTTCTTTAGCCATGCATGCAAGGGCAGAGACGAATTCTAAAAAATGAAAATATCAGCATGATTTAGTGAAGAGGAACAATTTGCTCAACCTGATTGACACTCAGAAGAGTAACAAGCAACAAGATTATTCACTGATAAACTTAGTTTGGACGATCCAAACAACTTATGTGAACTGCTGACGATTTCGTTGAAAGGCCTCACAATGTTTTTAGCTGCTAAACAAACTCTACCTGTTAAGTTCTTTCTGCAAGTATTTAGGGTTCTACAATCTTGTCTTCTACGAATGATAATTGTTCTCTGTTTCTTAGAAGGAGTGAAAGAAGTGGACGCGGAGTCGGAGGCGCTACACCGGCAGCTCCTCGAGAAGGAGGTCGACCTCCCAAGTTTTGTGCAGAAGTACAAGAAGCTCCGCACCGTTTACCACAGGCGGGCACTGCCCCGTCTGGCAGCCAAGACGTCGGGGCTCACAGCTTGGGAAGCTGTTACTAGAACTCTCTGCGATTGCTTATATCATTGCAATGTAATGTGCCGCCAAAACTTTTGTACATGTGGGCGCGCACACACTCAATTGATTCTTGATTCTTGATTCGACTCTTGGACAATCTAAAAGGTTATTCCTGTTCGATACAAAACCTAAACTGATTCAAAACCTGATTTCCTATCACAAAAAGGCATTCATTTACATCTCTAACAGAAAGCATGAAAAAGAAAACAACTACAAGAAACCAAATCTTCCCTAGAAAAATGTTATGCCAGTAGAGATCGAAATCATTTCTTTTCTGTTCTATCTTCTTGTCCGCCCCACAATCGCACCATAAACACAAGATAAAATTTCCAATATCCAGCAGATCAAATTGCGAGGATGTACACTGACACTGCTCTTTGTCCAAACCACATAAAACAAGTTCACAATGGAAACGATACGATTAAGATTGTATTCCTTGAGATCATAATGTTTCGGCAAGCTGAAGATGCCGAGGAGTAATTTGCTTCACCTTGAGATCGTAATGTTTCGGCAAACTCAAACACTCCTGCTGTTAAGTACTCCAATATCGCTGTTGAGTACACATTTGCAGTGGCTCCGACACGACCATTCACTTGAACCCTTGACTTTAGTTGCCGGTGAATACGGCCAACTCGAACTGCAGACATCATGTAAATTATAACCTTTTGTTGTAAAAAAAATGATATCAGTGAATTTAACCAATTTTAATTTATTGACTTTCAAGTAACCATCAAACACCAACATTAAAAAACGACGCAAAAATGCAAGTAACACTTGACATAATTTAGTTCAAAGATAAAGAATGTCATCTCTCAACTCCGTAAATCAGAAAAAAAACAAAGATTTAGAACGCCAAAAGAAGGAAACTATTCAAAAACAACAACACGCCAATCAATCGTGCACATACTCCTGAACGACAAACGAGCACCAGAAACACAACCAACTCAGGACAAATGAAAAAAACCTAGCTTCGACGAGTGAGAGAGGGCGGCTCGAGGGAGGGTCAAACTATCTCGCCGCGGCGAGTTAGGGAGGCGCTGCGTAAACCCTAGCATCGTCGAGGAAGAGCAATGGTCCGAGAGAATCACGGTGAGGAAGAGTGCGGCGAGAGAGAATCTCGGCGAGGAAGGCTGCAACGAGGAAATATGGGCTTCGGCGAGGAGGGAGTCGACGATGAAAAGGTAAATAAAAAAAATCTACACGGACCTGCCACGTAGGCGGGCGAAGCGAGGGAGGGCGAGGGAACCAGCGACGGAGGCGAGGGCGGGCGAAGCGAGAGAGGATGAGGGAACCGTCGCAACCGGCGATGGAGGCGAGGGCGGGCGAAGCGAGAGAGGATGAGGGAACCGTCGCTGGCGGCGATGGAGCCGAGGGAACCGTCGCAACCGGCGATGGAGGCGAGGGCGGGCGAAGCGAGAGAGGGCGAGGGAACCCTAGTTGGCGGCGATGGAGGGAGGCTGGTGAGGATTAGGGCACGGCGAGGGAAGAAATGATGAAGGACGAGGGAGGGAAGGCTTTTAGGCTTTGCGTGGGAAGGCGTGGCAACAAAATTTGACGCGGACTCGCCACGAGGGCAAGTCCGCAGCGTCGCGCAGCAATGGTTCCGCAGCAGAGCCCCTCTGTACATATATATATGTATATATATATATATATATACACACACACGAGATTGCTATGCTGTGGACCGCGCGCTGCGGACCGCGTGCACGACACGCCTGAGCCCGATTGGTCCCGTGATTGCCTGATCGGTTACAGAGGGGCTCGGGAAGGTTCGGTTGCGGCTCCACTACGCTCGGCGACAGGATCAAATCCCGTCGGCATCCACGTCACTCATCGCTACACCGTCATCCGGTTGCGGCTCCACTACGCTCGGCGACAGGATCAAATTTGTTTGATCCTGTCGCCGAGCGTAGTGGAGCCGCAACCGGATGACGGTGTAGCGATGAGTGACGTGGATGCCGACGGGATGTCCTCGCGCAGAATGACAGCGCCGTAGGGGGTATCCTCCGACGGAACGGAAGCGGATGTCGCCTGATGACCGGCTGGCTGGCTGGAGGTGGACCTGCTGAGGAAGATGACCGTTAGCAACCTAGCCGGGAGACGTCCTGGCAAGGCACTCCGACGGTCAAGTCAGTACTCCGATGAACAGGAAAAATGATGCAGTATGTAGACGAGGGGCGTCGTGCGCGCGTACCTGATAATGAGGAGGGGAGTGACTTATATAGCCGGGGAAAAGGACCAAGTATGGCCTGTGTCAGGATTCTCTGACAGGGTCAGAAGATATGGTATGATTATGTCGATTTGAGTATGGCCTGTGTCAGGATTCTCTGACAGGGTCAGAAGATATGGTATGGTTATGTCGATTGTAACCAACCTTCTTTGTCGTATACTATTTGTCTTATGTGAGGACAAAGACAGGTTTCTGTAAGTCTCTGACAGGCGGCGCCTGTCAGAGAGTGTCAGTTCGTACGAGTGGTGACGGCCTGTTACCTGCAGCTGGTGCAGGTGTATTTTGTCTTTATCCCAGGGTGATTCCGAGAGAGTGCCCGAGTGGACACCCGGACGGCACGCCCGGATGGATATCAAGCATGGGCATAAAGGACTGCCGGGCGGATGCACTCGGATGGACGAGGCGTGTAAGCCTTAATGTGGCCGGGCGGAAATACCCGGATAGACGAGGCGTGTAAGCCTTAATGTGGTCGGCCGGGTTTGACCGGCCGGATGAACCGCTATATTTATTCTAACCGGCCGCCTTGAGTCCGACCGGCCGGCGAAGCCCCTGGGCCCGGCCAGGATGTTTGCCGAGTTGGCTGCCCGTACAATGACGTGGACCTTGAAGCTGGCCAGGTCGTTTGCCACGTTGGCTGCCCGTATGGTGCCAAATATAAGGCAGGATCAATAGCCTTCCCCTCGAGTCTAGTCGAAGGAGGCGATCAGTCCGACTGACTGGACTACAAGTGTGTACAACCATTCTGCGGCCGAGCGTTTTTTGCCCTATTAATATCTGGCCGGCTTAACACGAGGCTCAACAGCTGGTGCTGTGTATAACTGCCCTGTCTGGGCGGAAAAAGGTTGTTAGTCGAGAGGGGCGTGGGCCGCCACGCATCCTTCTTTTTTAACGAGGCCGTCCGGCTGGACGAAGCATGATAGGGGAGCGTGGGCCGCCACGCATCCCCGACTGGCTATTGACAAGATGAAGATGTCCGGGCGGATGAAGATTTTGACCGGAGGAACGTGGGCCGCCACGTCCTCGTAAATTGTTAATGCGTCCGACCGGACGAATGTTGTTAGTCGATGAGAGGTATGCTGAACACGTTTGGGCGGGAGAATGTTTGCACAGGATCATTTGCCTTAAGTCGCAAGAAATGCGGAGTGTCACGCACCCCAAGACGATTTTCTCGGGATAGCCCGAGTCAGTCAATTAATGGAGACGTGACATTCTAAGTCGAATGAGGTGATGTGATATGCCCGATGCGACCGGCGCCATAACGGCATCACCTCAGCTTTAATGAACCGGGCCACGTGGTGCGCGCTGGTTGGCCGACCGGGATGCGAATTATCCCCATGATTACGAGCTTTTAATGGCCATTAACGCGCGTAATTCTTTCCGCCACGCGGCAGCTTCCGGCTGGCCGACACGACGACGCGCCCTGTCGCCGCTGCAGGCGACGTCAGCGCCTGGGGTGCGCCTTTTCGAGGCTGATCGTGGGACGCCTCAACGGCATGGATGAGGCGATCTCCGTACACGTGGACCGCCATCGGACGGTCTCCCTTCTTCCGGCCTAGCTACAAATAGGCCTCCACATTCGCCGAAACCCTCATTTGCTCTTCACTGTTCTCTTCTCTACCTCGGTGCTTCTCGCTCCTCGCCGCCGTCTTTGCGTGTCGCCGCCCTCGTGCTTCTCCGTCGGTTAATCCTTTCCGCCACCACCTACGGTCAGATTCTCCCTTTTCTTCCCCTTCTTTCTGCTCCATGGCTGCCCCCGCGTGGTATACCTCTGTCGAGTCTTCCCTTCACGACGAGACCATCTCCGACCTCCGACTGGCCTACGACATCCCTGAAAACTACCACATTGCCGTTCCTACAAAGAATGACAGGCCACACGAGCCCCCGGCTGGCTTCTTTGTGTTTTTCCGGGACCAACATATGTCTGGCCTGCGCTACCCTCTTCATCCCTTTATTGTAGACTTCTGTAACTTCTTCCATGTTCCTATCTTCCAGCTTTCTCCCAACGCCATTCGTATATTGTGTAACATAATAGTTCTCTTTACCCTTTACCGAGTCCCCCTCCGACCGGAGGTTCTTTATTTCTTTTATTACCTGAAGAAGCAGGAGGTCGGGAATTTCTTTCTCCAAGCCCGGGCCAAATTATCCATAGTGGAGAATATTCCTTCCTCGAATAAGGGATGGAAAACTCATTTCTTCTTCATAAGCCCTCCGACCAGCCCTGGGTTCCCGATCGGATGGGTCGAAGACATGCCCCCTATAACTCCCTTAAAAAACTTTAAATCCGACCCCTTATTTATAAGGGCTGCTTCTCTACTCGGTGGCCTACACTTCGACGGCATGAAACTTCTCAACGACGCCGTCTTGTACATATTTGGGCTAAGCCGAGTGCCTGCCGTCCTGCCCGGCACCTTCTGTAAGTCATTTTTTGTTTCGTACTTCTTTCTCCCTAACTCAACATCTTCTGATTTTGCAGCCGAGATGATGTGGGAAGCGGCCCTTGATGAGGCCCTGGGCCTGGATGACGAAGAATTAAACGCCCGGGCGGTCGAACAACTGCGTCTGCGCCAGACCAGTCTGCCCGACCAACCTACGATTCCTGAGAGCGCGGAGCCCGCCCCTCAGGCTCCTTCTGCCCAACCAGCGACGACTGGTTCTAGGGAGCCGGTCGACTCATCAAAATCTTCTGCCGCTGCAAGATCCTCCGGCAAGCAGAAGGTTCAGCCTTCCATGGAGAAGTCCCAGCCTTCCAAGCGGAAAGCTAGCGCTTCTATCCGTATTGAGGAGCCGACGGAGGTAGGCCGGTCCTCTTCTAAATCTCCCGACCCGGAACCTTTGCAGAGACGCCCGAGGACTTCTGCGTCGGGCTCTCACTCTCAACCTGCCGAGGCAACTGCCAGCCCGGCTAGAGCGAGCCGGTCAGCTGATGCACCGGGTTCGTCTCGTTCGGGGGAACGGCGTTCGCAGCCGTGTGGCTATGGCGTATATCTCCCCTCGGTCGACCCAGCAACCCCCTTCGAAGTCTAGCAGCGGCTTACCCTTTACGGGGATTTGGCAGACTGCTGGGAGCAGGGTATGAGGGAGGGGACTTCCAGACCCCCGATCTGACTGGCAGACCAATTCCTTCAGGATGCTACGCATGTAAGTCGGATGCTTTGATACTTAATCACCTTGCTTCTTTCTAACCTTTTTATTGTAGTTTTGGGCCTCCTGCTCGAGCGTTGCCTATTCCCTGGTTATCAACACCAGGGGACGCCGAGCGGCCGAGCGGCAGCTTGAGGAAATGGAGCTCCGCCAGGCGCATGCGAACTTACCGGCCGGCGAGGAGGGAACAGCTATTCTCCGTTCGGAGATACTGGACCTTAAGGAGAAACTCCGTTCCGCCGAGGCGCGACTGACGGAGGAAACCACCCGAGCGGAGGCAGCCGAGAGGGCGTATGCCCGATCTTCCTCCCTCCACGCGACCCTTGAGCAGGAGAGGAAGAAGGCTTTGGCTATGCAGCGCCGTGCCCGATCGGACCTCGACAAGAAGGCTGTCGAGGCCTAAGCCTTGAAGGCGGAACTGGACAAGATGATGAAGTCTTCGGAGGAGCTCCGGATGACCCTGAACGAAAAAGAGCAGGAGCTGGCGACTCGGGAGTCGGACTTAAATGCCAAGGAGAAGGCTTTAGACGCCCGAGAAGACGAGCTCCATTTGTCTGAAGGACTGCTGGCCTCTCAAGCCGTTGGCTTGGAGGAGAAGGACAAGGAGCTAGCTAACCTCCGGGCGGAAATTGACAGCCTGAAGCTGCATCAAGCAGGCGAGCCCGCCCGGATGGACGCACACCGATTGGCTTACATCAATTCTAAAGAGTTCGGCAAGCAGTTGGGCAAGCGGACATCTGGCATGTTCAAGATGGGCTTAGAAAGCGCTGTTCTGCAGCTCCAAGAGAGCGGCCATCTGCCTGCCGACCTTCCTATCAATGCCGTCCAAGTGAGCCGGGTCAAGGAGCTGCTACCCAAAGA
>JAGFNQ010004999.1:0-92818 GCA_024364735.1 Boesenbergia rotunda
TCACATTTACTGATGATTTCAGTAGATATGGTTATGTGTACTTGATGACACATAAGTCCGAGTCCTTTGAAAAGTTCAAAGAATTCAGAAATGAAGTACAAAACCAACTCGGCAAGAGTATTAAAATACTTCGATCAGATCGAGGTGGAGAATACTTGAGCCATGAGTTTCGTGACTATTTAGCTGAGTGTGGGATTCTATCTCAACTCACTCCTCCTGGGACACCACAGTGGAATGGTGTATCCGAAAGGAGGAATCGTACCTTATTAGATATGGTACGATCTATGATGAGTCACGCAGATCTTCCTATATCCTTTTGGGGATATGCTCTAGACACGGCAGCGTTCACACTTAACCGTGTTCCATCAAAGGCGGTCATGAAGACACCATATACGATATGGACTGGGAGGAGTCCCAAGATGTCTTTCATGAGAGTTTGGGCTTGTGAGGCTTACGTTAGACGTCAGGTCTCAGACAAACTGGGACCCAAGTCCGATAAGTGCTATTTCGTGGGATATCCCAAGGAAACTAAGGGATATTACTTCTACATTCTCAGTCAGCACAAAGTGTTTGTTGCTAAGACTGGGGTCTTTCTAGAAAGGGACTTTGTTTCTAAAAGGACTAGTGGGAGTTCGTTTGATCTTGAAGAAGTTCAAGACAACGACCATAGCACTGAGCCCTTGATGGATACTGAACAGGAACCACAAGAAGTTGTGGATGAGATTGTTACATAAGAAGTTGTGGAACAACCTGTTCAGGTAGACCTACCTCTTCGCAGGTCTGATAGGGTACGTCGTCAGCCTGAGAGATATTCATTTCTCTTGCCTGACCATGATGACGTTATGATCATTCAGAATGAGCCTACCACCTATCAGGAAGCTGTGATGAGCCCAGATTCTGAGTCATGGCTGGAAGCCATGAGATCCGAAATGGAATCCATGTACACTAACCAAGTTTGGACCTTGGTTGATCCACCTGAAGGGGTCAAACCCATTGGGTGTAAGTGGGTCTTTAAGAGAAAGTCTAACATGGATGGACTTACTCATACCTATAAGGGTAGACTGGTAGCTAAAGGTTTCAAGCAAATTCATGGTATTGACTATGATGAAACTTTTTCTCCAGTAGCGATGTTTAAGTCCATTCGGATCATGCTTGCTATTGCAGCCTACCACGATTATGAGATCTGGCAGATGGATGTCAAGACAGCGTTTCTGAATGGAAACCTCCTCGAGGATGTGTACATGACACAGCCTGAGGGTTTTGTAGATCCACAGCATACTGGCAGAGTATGCAAGCTGCATAGGGCCATTTATGGTCTAAAGAAAGCTTCTCGGAGCTGGAATCTTCGATTCGATGATGCGATCAAACAGTTTGGTTTCATCAAGAACGAAGATGAACCTTGTGTCTACAAGATGGTTAGTGGGAGCACAGTAGTCTTCCTAGTCTTGTATGTGGATGACATACTACTCATTGGGAACAACATCCCTTCGCTACAGTCTGTGAAGACTTGGTTGGGGACTTGTTTCGCAATGAAGGACTTAGGTGAAGCAGCCTACATTCTAGGCATTAAGATCTATAGAGATAGATCTAAGAGATTGCTTGGCCTAAGTCAGAGTACATACATCGATACGGTATTACACCGTTTTGCCATGCAAAATTCCAAGAAGGGAAATCTGCCAATGTCACATGGCGTGAGTCTTTCGAAGACTCAAGGTCCCTCTTCTAGAGAGGAGAGAGACCGCATGAGCAAGATCCCTTATGCCTCAGCCATAGGATCTATCATGTATGCCATGTTATGTACTCGTCCTGATGTCTCGTATGCTTTGAGCATGACGAGCAGATACCAGTCAGATCCAGGTGAATGTCACTGGATAGCAGTCAAGAATATTCTTAAGTACTTGAGAAGGACTAAAGAATATTTCTTGATATTTGGAGGCGATGAGCATCTAGTTGTAAAGGGTTACACTGATGCCAGCTTCCAAACCGACCAGGATGATTACAGATCGCAGTCAGGGTTCGTGTTTTGCTTGAATGGCGGAGCTGTGAGCTGGAAGAGTTCGAAGCAGGACACAGTTGCAGATTCTACAACAGAAGCTGAGTATATTGCTGCATCAGAGGCAGCAAAGGAGGCAGTTTGGATCCGCAAGTTCATCACTGAGCTTGGGGTGGTTCCCAGCATATCTGATCTCGTAGAGCTCTATTGTGACAACAATGGAGCTATTGCGCAGGCTAAGGAACCTCGCTCACACCAGCGGACCAAACACATACTACGGCGATTCCATCTCATTCGAGAGATCATCGATCGAGGAGATGTGAAGATTTGCAGAGTACCCACAGAGGCTAACGTCGCAAATCCCTTGACCAAGGCTTTGGCACAGATGAAGCATGATGGCCACACTAGGTCATTGGGTATTAGATACTTCAGCGATTGGCACTAGTGTTAGTGGGAGATTGTTAGTGAGAGCCCTAGAGCCAATCATATGATGATTACTTTTTGGACTCATTGTATCATATTCTTGTATATATATTTCTTATATATAAAGGCATTTCTTATAGTTATTGTACTTATGTGTATTGGTGCCAAATAACTTAGTATAATAACGTCCTTGAGTAGAAGGTTCTTATCTATATCAATCGATTAGTTGAATCGATAGTGAGATGATATAGAGAACACTACTCTTAATTATTCCTAGTCAAGTATTAACATTCAAGGACAATGTTAATGCATAGAGACTAGCATGTAGGTCAACATGATGACTTGATCTCACAAGTCATGGATATGAGATATCAAGTTGACACATGGGTATACATTAGAGAATGTATACTAATGGCCCGCCATGAGAAAGTATCATGGATCGTTATATGAGTGTCATATACTTTCTCATGTGACTATTAGTATGACTATTAGTCCTTAGACCTGAAGTCACCATAGTTGCCTACATAAGGAGTTATGTACTTTGGTTTCGTCAAACGTCACCCGTAACTGGGTGGACTATAAAGGCGATTACTGGGTATGTAACAAATTATGCGGAGGGATGTGAGTGATGTAGATGGGATCTATCCCTCCTATATGACGGGGGAGATATCATAGTCTTGATAGAGTGAGATCACTAAATGCATGGTCATGCCCAAATAAGGCAATATGAGATATTGAGCTTATTTGATTATAGTGAGTCTACTTGGAGTTCAAGACACATAGATTGATTTGAGGATGACACGGTCTATGCCTCATGAAAGATCAATCTAGATATCGAGGATAGAAGGACGTTGTCACATATTGTGATGGTCACAATTATTAGTCACAATGGTGATATTGGATCTCGACATTCTTGTAACTTGGGTAGCAATGATGTGTTGCTAGATACCTCTCATTGCTTATGTCCTTAAATAGGTTTAAGGGAATTGCCAACGTTACAAGAACCTATAGGGTCACACACATAGAGCAATAGATGGAGAATAAGTCCATATGATGGACCGAGAGTAATGAAGTCAAAGTTTGACTTTGGCTAAATATGGAAAGTCCATAAAAGGCAAGTTTGACTTGACTCAAATTAGACAACTTGAGTTGGACTCGAGTTTGATCCAAGTGTTGGATGAATCTAATCATGGGAGAATAATGAAGTCAAAGTTTAACTTTGGCTAAATATGGAAAGTCCATAAAAGGCAAGTTTGACTTGACTCAAATTAGACAACTTGAGTTGGACTCGAGTTTGATCCAAGTGTTGGATGAATCTAATCATGGGAGAATAATGAAGTCAAAGTTTGACTTTGGCTAAATATGGAAAGTCCATAAGAGGCAAGTTTGACTTGACTTAAGCCACATCACCTTGACTTGACCAAGTGATGACTTGGCATCATCATCAAGGCTAAGTAACCTCCCCATTTGAATTTTGAATTCAAATAAGGGGGTTACCAAAGGTGGTGGCCGGCCACTTAATGTCCAATAATGACCATTAAGTGGCCTGCCACTTATACACACAAAATGAGGTTTTTGTGGGTGATTGATTTTTCTCCCAACTCAGTTTTTGGTTTTTGTTCTCCCTCTCCTCTCTTGTGGCCGAGACCCCAAGCAAGTGCTAGCACACTTTTGGGTTCTCCTCTCCACTCTCTTGCTTGTGTGGATACTTCTAGAGGGTTGCTACTTTGCATCCTTGAGATCCGACACCTACCGAGGAGCGAGCGGGAATTGCGGGGCACGCATCGAAGGTAGTTTTCTCTTCTCTAATAGATCTAGGTTGTAGATCGGTTTTGAAGCATGTAAACGAGCACTCGTAAATTTTTGAAATGGCTTTCTTCGCTCGGATCCTTTCTATTGGGGCTTTCGGGGTTTCCGCGACGGGAAAAAGCGGTTTTCGCGGCTCGAAAAACACTGTAATGGGGTGATAAGATGAGTTCACATGCAAGCTCACTAATTCATCAAGTTCTAGCAACTCATGTTTCCTTTTGCTTTGCTCCACTGAATTCTTCACTTAGTAGAGTAGTTTGTCTTCTTGTTGACTTTATTTACAACTTTATCTCCTCTATTAATAAGCTCTACTTATTGCATGTGTCAAATGCATTCTTTTGGTGAAAATCAGGGAGTGAGCAAGTTTATGATAGTGAAGAAGCATAATGATTCTTGAGTGGAACTCCACTATTTATTGAGTTTTGAGAGTTAGGGATAGTCCTATGAGAGTTTCATACTTGATCTATTGACTTAGATGAATTCACCACTACCAGTTGACTAGTGTGAGATGGGAATTGATGGGACATGGTTCCAAACTACTTGATAACCTTGAATAAGTACCACTAGGTGATTTCCAAACTACTTATTGCATGTGTCAAATGCATTCTTTTGGTGAAAATTAGGGAGTGAGCAAGTTTATGATAGTGAAGAAGCATAATGATTCTTGAGTGGAACTCCACTATTTATTGAGTTTTGAGAGTTAGGGATAGTCCTATGAGAGTTTCATACTTGATCTATTGACTTAGATGAATTCACCACTACCAGTTGACTAGTGTGAGATGGGAATTGATGGGACATGGTTCCAAACTACTTGATAACCTTGAATAAGTACCACTAGGTGATTTCCTCCATGCTAGATAAACTTGCTTGAGTCAATAAACTTAGTTTTCCTTTTTGCTCGTGACGTGCAAAGAGTAGGTGTGGAGGAGTGATAATTATCACTTTGATGGATTAATTTTGTGTCATTAGAGGGGAAATTTGGGGCTCTAGGGTGTATTTGTGTATGAAATGATGCATAATTATGAATAGGATGTATTTTCATTGGTTAATTAATTTTATTGCATTTTTACACTCATATTGCATTCTATTGGATTTTTTGGATAGTTTGAGCATCCAAGGAAGCTATGACACACCAAGAGCTAAGATGGACCCATGAAGAACGACATCAGTTTTCCATATTCATTCTATTGGAGCCCTGATCGGTCTCCAATCCGATCAGGGAATGCCTGATCGGTCTAAAGACCGATCAAGAGGAGATGACCCAGAAGAACTCAGAATATTAGCTACTGATCACATCCTAATCGGTCCTCAGACTGATCAGGGAGGTTCCTGATCGGTTCCCTGACCGATCAGGGAGCATCCAGACCGATCAGGTGTCACTCAGTCTGATCGGTAGCTGTCCAATGCGATCAGCAGAACTGTACATCACCACCCTCCACTCAGATCTAGGATGAAAATGGATGGAGATCTCTTGCAAGTAATCTCGGTCACTCATCAAAGGAAATGGGTGGTGGGAAGGAGAGGTAGAAAAGGGAGTTAGGGCAGCCAAAGGAGGAGAGATCTCGATTGGATCCTGGGAGAGGCGATGGAGGAAGGAAACTACTGTTCGATCAGTTTCTCTGAGGATTAATAGCTTGGAGAGGCCTTCTTCTTCGACTCCACAGTCCATTCCCTCATCGGCTCCAGCTGGGAAGCGATCGGCTTCATTGGAGCAGAGCTTTCTTCCACCGGATACCCAATTTCAGCTTCCTTTTACTTGTTTATGCTTGTTTACTGGCTGTAGAACATCAGTTGCATTCCCTTTTCAATTGCTTCCGAATTTCCGCATATTTTCCATTTTAGAACAGTAATCTCCAGCTTAGTTTCGAATTTCCAAATTAGCTTATTGTTTTCACAGCTCATCTCTTGCAGAGAATTGTTCAATTTGTCAATCATTTACTATTCGAATGCGAGGTTCTTGTTGAATGGCTTCAATTGAACTTGTGCTTGATGATGAAATGGATGGCCATTTAGTTAGTATCTATAGATAAACTCCTGCTACAATTTCTTAGTTTTAAATGTTCTTTTGCTGTCCAAAACCATCAGTTAGCCTGATACTTCAACTCCGAGTAGTGAATACTATTAGGTAGAAGTTCATAGCTAAGTTTAATTGTTTTGTTATTTGCAACCCCAAGACAACATGTTTTGCTTAGCTCGTTTTTACTTTTTTGTAATTTACTAGTTTTCATAGACCGGAGAAGTTCATGCATCGTATTGGATCCTTGAGAGACGATTCAATTCAACCCTTACTACAAAATTGCTTGGAACGAGAAAATTAATTGAAATTGTACGCGACTAAAACAGTTATCACCCATGACTGGGTCCTTGGCAGCTTCACGAAGTTCGTGATTTGGATGGAATTTTGACCGCTACTGAGGCGCCCCATAGCAACACAGGCGCCCAACAAGAGGCTATATATAAGGGTTCGACCCCTCAACTCAGAACACCATTCACGATATCATTCTAAGCATTCTGAGTGACGACAAAGCGCTAGAGACGAAGCTCTGCGACCAAGGAGGCTCCAGGGGGAAGTGCGCTGCATTTCAGGAGTTTCAGAACGACCGAGGCTTCAACTTTTTGTTTGGTTTGCATTTACTTTCTATATTTACATTCCTTAATATTTTGATTGTAAAACATGCATTGTAAGACGAGTTTCTCCGCCTGCAGAAAGTCCGAAAAGGAGACCATTAGTGGACGGGCGTTTCCCGTGCTTAGGCCTTGGACGTACTGACCCTGGAGAATTGGGAACCAAGTAAAAACCTGTGCACTTTGTTGTTTGTTTTTTCGTTCTGTCTATTTTTCCGCTGTGCTACTAACTCTAAATAGAACGAACCTCGAAGTTTACGGCATGCTTTCTGCAAGATTTTTAACAAGTCGATATTCACCCCCCCTCTATCAACGGCACCGATCCCCATAATTTCCTTCTATGATCATAGATGATCTAGTGGTTTCTTCAAGGTGGAGTGGATTTGAGTTCAAAAAATCCATCGTTTTCCCTGTAATTGTGGTTTGGTGTTTCGCTGACCATTTTTTCGAGTATGATCTAGAGACCTTATGTGTTGTGTAGATACTTTAGTAAAAGAAAATTACAATGGTAGATATTGGATGCTTGGATCAGTTTGATATGCTTCGTGCTTTGATTTGGCTACCACGAGCCTCCTAGAGCATAGTTTTGTTTTTCTCCTTTAATGCTATTCCAAATTCAGTTGAGAGTGTTATTAGGTATTGGTTTAGTTTTGTATGATCAAATCTGTTTGCGATTGTTGTTTGGGTGAATTCTGATCTAGGGTAGCTATTCTTGTTCTTGCTCTGTTCTAATCCACTACCATGAGATGAAACTTGATCTGCTCATGTTGTCGTGGGCATTGTTTGGATTAGGACAGGTATGATAACAATTAGGGTTTGATGGATTCTATAATAGAATTCTACTTATAGCACTTGGGAGCTTGATTAGGTGTCCATCATCTTGCCATGAGCTCCAATTAGAATCGCGCAAGTTAGCTTTCTAATTTTTAGTTGTGAGCTAAGGGATTGAAGTTCATTTGATCTTGATTTGGATCTAGAGTTGAGTTGTGTTTAGGTTTAGGCTAAACTTAAATTGAACTAAATCACGGTAATGAGGCTTAATTGGAAGCTAATTATTTAATTATGATTAATTAGATAAATATGATAATTAAGACAATTCTAATTAATTAGGATGGCTTATTTAACTATGTATCATATATTATTGTAGGTAAACACTAAGGTAAACACTATCCTGCACATTGACTGGGCTATTTTACTATGGATATTATTTTGGACCGAGAGGGGGATGGTTCCCGTCACTTTCGAACTACTACATTAGAAGTGGGTACTTCTTGCTTGTTTCTTGTAGTTCTGCTTTACCTTATGCATGACTAGTTTTTTATTGTAGTTGATTATTTACCTTATATCTGCTCCTGTTGTTTTCCTGCTTGATACTTGCTAGTTGACTTTAAAACAATCAAATTGTTGGCTATATAGTCTCGTCGCTTGGCACTCTTACTCTGTATAGTTCATTTATATGCATGTGTACATAGGAGTAGTGGTATGTTAAGTTATACTAGGAATAGACTGATTACCAATTATATCTTGCATATATACCTAGTTGTATGATCGTTAGTGTTCCGAAAGGAATCAACGTCGATGGCCAGTCACCAGGGTTCAACCCACGTGGATGCTGACGTTAGGGGAAGAACTCCGTGCCCTGTGGGATCAACACGAGCGTTAGGGGAATATGCCGGAGGTTGTCCGGCGGAGCCCACTCCGACGCTCAAGTCAGTACCTCGATGGAGAGAAAAAGTAGAAGGCAGAAAAATGTATGAGTAGCAGAGAATGCATAACCCCCCTTTACCGGAGGGGTGGGAGTACCTTTTATATCTGCGGCGGCTACCTTCGTGCGTATCCACGATCTTTGTCACGCCCCCCGTTTGTCGGTTATCGGATAACCTTTGCAATGGTCCACGCCGTCATTAAGTTCGGCCCGTTGCGACATTTATGGGTCATGATGACTCCGCTATAATGGGTAATGGTTATCCACAGATTCGAAGAAAGGGGGACTGCTACTTGAGGCTGAACGCTTCTTGGGCTCCGCTTCCCCGAGGTGGTCTCGGGGTCTTATGGCCTGAGGGGTTTCGATCACTTCACTTCCTCGAGGTGGTTTCGGGGCCTGGCTTCCCGAGGCGATCCCGGGAGTGGGTCTACTGATTTGATCTCTAGGGCGTGTCTACCGCGAGGGGGGGGGGGGCGGGGTGGTCGGGGGATCCCCTTCCCATGAGGGTCTCGGGAGCTTCGAAAAGAGAGTCGTTCAGACTCGCTAAATCTTTTCACTCAACTTCTTTAGCCCACGTGTCAGCCACGAGGTGCTTAACTCCATCACAAGTCCCTCCCTTCAAGTCGAATCGAATGAAGTATAGCTGACTGATTAGACTAGTGGTGTAGCGAAGAAGCTATGCTATGGTGGGTCCCTGCACCTACTACTACTTCATTGGCGGCACGTTGGGTCCGAGGAATCGAAACATTCGTCACTCGGCCCGAGACAATCTTTTGAAATAGTCTAACAATCCCAGTGCGTTTTGAGGCGAGGCAAAGGTTCGTCGAGCCTTTCGTAAGGCAAAGAGATAAATGAAATGGTAGATTGGAGATAGGTTCGCTGAGCTGCCATAAGACGAAGAGAAGCGCTAACACGGAGCTAGGATCGCCGAGCCTATCGCAAGGTGAAGAGAAGCGCTAGCACGGAGCTAGGATCGCCGAGCCTGTCATAAGGCGAAGAGAAGCACTAGCGCGGAGCTAGGATCGCCGAGCCTATCATAAGGCGAAGAGAAGCGCTAGCACGAAGCTAGGATTGCTGAGCCTGTAGTAAGGCGAAGAGAAGCGCTAGCGTAGAGCTAGAATCGCCAAGCCTATCATATGGAAGAAAGATAAATAAAGCGTTAGCGCGGAGCTAGGTTCGCCGAGCCTGTCGTAAGGCAAAGAGAAGCGTTAGTACAGAGCTAGGATCGCCGAGCCTGTCGTAAGGCGAAGAGAAGCGCTAGCGTGGAGCTAGGATTGTCAAACCTATCATAAGGCAGTGACAAGCGCTAGCACGGAGCTAGGATCACTGAGCCTATCGTAAGGCGAAGAGAAGCGCTAGTACGGAGCTAGGATCGCCGAGTCTGTCGTAAGGAGAAGAGAAGCGCTAGCGCGGAGCTAGGATCGCCAAGCCTGTCATAAGGCAGTGAGATAAATGAAGCACTAGCGCGGAGCTAGTTTCATCGAGTCTGTCGTAAGGCGAAGAGAAGCGCTAGCACGGAGCTAGGATTACCGAGCCTGTCGTAAGATGAAGAGAAGCGCTAGCGTGGAGCTAGGATCGTCAAGCCTGTCGTAAGGCAGTGAGAAGCGCTAGCACGGATGTAGGATCGCCGAGCCTATCGAAAGGCGAAGAGAAATGCTAGCACGGAGCTAGGATCATTGAGCCTGTCGTAAGTCGAAGAGAAGCGCTAGCGCGGAATTAGGATTGCCAAGCCTGTCATAAGGCAGTGAGATAAATGAAGCGCTAGCATGGAGCTAGGTTCGCCGAGCCTATCATAAGGCAAAGAGAAGCGTTAGCACGGAGCTAGGGTCGCCGAGCCTGTCGTAAGTAGAAGAGAAGCGCTAGTGTGGAGCTAGGATCGCCAAGCCTATCGTAAGGCAGTGAGAAGCGCTAGCACGGAGCTAGGATCGCTGAGCTTGTCGTAAGGCAGTGGGATAAATTAAGCGCTAGCGCGGAGCTACGGTCTCCAAGCCTGTCGTAAGGCGAAGAAAAGCGCTAGCACGGAGCTAGGATCGCCGAGCCTGTCGTAAGGTGAAGAGAAGCGCTAGCACTGAGCTAGGATCTCGCTGAGCCTATCGTAAGGCAAAGAGAAGCGCCAGCACAAAGCTAGGATCGTCGAGCCTGTCGTAAGGCGAAGAGATCCGCTAGCACGGAGCTAGGATCGTCGAGCCGGTCGTAAGGCGAAGAGAAGTCCTAGATTGGAGCTAGGATCGCCGAACCTGTCATAAGACGAAGAGAAGCGCTAGCACTTAGCTAGGATCTCGTCGACCCTATCGTAAGGTGAAGAGAAGTGCTAGCACAGAGCTAGGATCGTCGAGCCTGTTGTAAGGCGAAGAGAAGCACTAGCATGGAGCTTGGATCGCCGAGCCTGTCATAAGGCGAAGAGAAGCACTAGCGTGGAGCTAGGATCACCGAGCCTATCGTAAGGTGAAGAGAAGCGCTAGCACTGAGCTATGATCTCGCCGAGCCTATCGTAAGGTGAAGAGAAGCGCTAGCGTGGAGCTAGGATCGCCAAGCCTATCGTAAGGCAGTGAGAAGCGCTAGCACTAAGCAAGGATCGCCGAGCCTATCGTAAGTTGAAGAGAAGCGCTAGCACGCAGCTATGATCGACGCGCCTGTCGTAAGGCGAAGAGAAGCGCTAGCGCGGAGCTAGGATCACCAAGCCTGTCATATGACAGTGAGATAAATGAAGCGCTAGCGCGGAGATAGGTTTGCCGAGCCTGTCGTAAGGCGAAGAGAAGCGCTAGCACGGAGCTAGGATCGACGAGCCTGTCGTAAGGCGAATAGAAGCACTAGCATGGAGCTAGGATCGCCAAGCCTGTCGTAAGGCAGTGAGAAGTGCTAGCATGGAGTAAGGATCGCTGAGCCTATTGTAAGGCGAAGAGAAGCACTAGCACAGAGCTAGGATCGCCGAGCCTGTCGTAAGGTGAAGAGAAGCGCTAGCGCGGAGCTAGGATCGTCAAGCCTGTCGTAAGATAGTGAGATAAATGAAGCGCTAACGCATAGCTAGGTTCGCCGAGCCAGTCGTAAGGCGAGGAGAAGCTCTAGCGCGGAGCTAAGATCGCCGAGCCTATCGTATGGCGAAGAGAAGCGCTAGCACTGAGCTAGGATCTTGCCGAGCCTATCGTAAGGCGAAGAGAAGCGCTAGCGCTGAGCTAGGATCGTCAAGCCTGTCGTAAGGTAGTGAGATAAATGAAGCTCTACCGCGTAGCTAGGTTCGCTGAGCCTGTCGTAAGGCAAAGAGATAAATGAAATGCTAGCTTGGAGTTAGGTTCGTCGATCCTGTCGTAAGGCGAAGAGAAGCGCTAGCACGGAGCTAGGATCGCCGAGCCTGTCGAAGGCGAAGAAAAGCGCTAGAACAGAGCTAGGATCGCCGAGCCTGTCGAAGGCGAAGAGAAGCGCTTGCACGAAGCTAGGATCGCCGAGTCTGTCGTAAGGCAGTGAGATAAATGAAGCCCTTGCGCGGAGCTAGGTTCGCCGAACCTGTCGTAAGGCAATGAGATAAATGAAACGCTAGCTCGGAGCTAGGTTCGCTGAGCCTGTCGTAAGGCGAAGAGAAGCGCTAGCACAGAGCTAGGATCGTCGAGCCTATCGAAGGCGAAGAGAAGCACTAGCACGGAGCTAGGATCACCGAGCCTGTCGTAAGGCGAAGAGAATCACTAGCGCAGAGCTAGGATCGTCGAGCCTGTCGTAAGGCGAAGTGAAGCACTAGAGCTGAGCTAGGATGGCCGAGCCTGTCGTAAGGCAAAGAGAAGCGCTAGCACTGAGCTAGGATCTCAACGAGCCTATCGTAAGGTGAAGAGAAGCGCTTGCGCGGAATTAGGATCGCCAAGCCTGTCGTAAGACAGTGAGACAAATGAAGCACTATCGCGGAGCTAGGTTCGCCGAGCCTGTCGTAAGGCAAAGTGATAAATGAAATGCTAGCTTGGAGCTAGGTTCGCCAAGCCTGTCGTAAGGCGAAGAGAAGCACTAACACAGAGCTAGGATCGCCGAGCCTATAGTATGACGAAGAGAAGTGCAGAGATTCTGGTGATCTCGGCTTCCCCCGAAACCACTCGACGTGATGCGGCTTGCCCGATCTGATGTTGTTCGAGCGCCCCCTTAGCGGCGTTGGCGATCAATCGATCTAGTTCCTTTTTTGTCAGGACGAAGGATTGTCCCGCCGGCTCGGCCATCAGTGCTCCTTCTGGTGTTTTACTGTTTTCCCATAGACGACGCCAAACTTGTTCCGGAAGGAATCAACGTCGATGACCAATCACCAGGGTTCAACCCACTCGGATGCTGACGTTAGGGGAGGAACTCCGCGTCCTGCGAGATCAACATGAGCGTTAGGGGAACACGCCGGAGGTTGTCCGGCGGAGCCCACTCCGACGCTCAGTGCCTCGATGGAGAGAAAAAGTAAAAGGTAGAAAGATGTATGAGTAGCAGAGAATGCATAACCCTCCATTACCGGAGGGGTTGGAGTACCTTTTATACCTGCGGCGGCTGCCTTCGTGCGTCTCCACGATCTTTGTCACGTCCCCCCATTTGTCGATTACCGGATAACCTTTGCAACGGTCCACGCCATCATTATGTTCGGCCCGTTGCAACATTTATGCGTCATGATGACTCCGCGATAATGGGTAATGGTTATCCACAGATCCGAAAAAAGGGGGACCATTACTTGAGGCCGTACGCTTCTTGGTCTCCGCTTCCCCGAGGTAATCTCAGGGTCTTCTGGCCCGGAGGGTCCCGAGCACTTCGCTTCCCCGAGGTGGTCTCGAGGCCTGGCTTCCCGAGCCGATCCCAAGAGTGGGTCTACTGATTTGATCTCCGAGGCGTGTCTACCGCGCGCAGGCGGCGAGGGGTGGGGCCGGGGGATCCCCTTCCCGAGAGGGTCTCGGGAGCTTCGAAAAGAGAGTCGTTCAGACTCGCTAAATCTTGCCACTCAGCTTCTTCAGCCCACGTGTTAACCACGGGGTGCTTAACCCCATCAGTTAGGTCATGATATATATTTTCATCTTGTGCATGTCGTGTTGATTTATGGATGATGATCTGGTGGGTGTTGGATGTGTTAGTAGCATACATCATCCTTGTATTATTGCATACTGGCAATCATTGGGTCTCTTGTGGTTTGAGTCCATCGTCGGTTACATCTAGATCTGCACACACGACCACTCACGGGTTAGTGAATACCAGTGGGTGCACGCAATTATTCTGTGTTATTCCGCTCGAGTACTCATGGGTAGTGGAGGTTCAAAGTGTGGTAGCAGGTAGGGATCCCTCCTCCTAGTAATACGAGGAGATGAGAGATGTATCTCCCCCTGTATGACTTGAAGGAGTGTTTACTCCACAACATCATGCCCACTCTGTCACTTGAGAGCAGTAATAACAGAGTGCATACAGTTGTTACAACCCTACATACACCGTCGTTTACATATGACATGTGATAGTGGCTTGACTGACGTCAGGGATGACCATGACATTACATCATGTATGCAATGCATGAGATTGCATTTTTGTTTATATTTGCTGCATTTGGTTGCTACATATGTTTGACATGCACATATAAGAGATATTTACACATGTGGAGTGTGTATCGTTCTGGGTGTGAGACCTTGTATAGATCCTATGCACGAGCAGACCCATAGAGGGTTATATAGGGGTTGATTGTTCCACCCCGCAAGATAGAGTAACTTTGATATATATGTGCATTCAACACTTCTATTATATATATTCATATTCTCCTATGAGGTTGTATCCTATTGTCTTTTTATAGCTTGTATAGTTATTTATTTGTCATGTATTTCTATCTCTATATCTGCGGAGTTTATTTGAACTCACCACCGCTCGTTTTGTTTTATATTTTTTTTCAGGATGATGTCTGCCGGAAGAGCCTAGTTGCCAGTCTCTTCTCGACGATAACTCCGTCTTGAGTTTTCGATTTTATTTACGGTATTAGTATATTATGTATTGTATTATATGTTGTTTTATGCCCGTGGACTTGTATTGTGATGTGTGTTGCATAAACTATATTTTTGTGCGCCCTGATGGACTTGATGCGATGTTTTGTTTCTGTTATATATATCTGTTGTCAGCCGTATCGGTCATGACGTGATTGTGGAGGTCGTATATCCTGTTATATATGTATTAAGGTTTCATATTATCTACCGTACAGGAAAGATACTGTCCAATTTATATTGAACTAGCAACTCCTCTTTCGGGATGTGACATCTTTAATCTTATTTACACCTCTAGATAAATAAAAATTATGTTTAATTTTTTTTTAATCTAAAAACAGCGATAGTAATTTTTTATATGCAATTTCAATTCAAAATGTTGTGAATTGATAAAATTAATAATTTATAGTTGGAAACGTAATAATCATTCCTCTAAATTATCATTTTATTGATCACATTTAATGTCACAAATCTCATAATTAAGCCCCCACGGATGTGACGTGATTGGTAATGATTCACTTGAATGATCCTTCATTTTTCGGATTCGATTCCTCCCTGATAGAGTACGCAGTATGCTAATGGAAAAATCGTCACAGGCTACTACATGGTCGGACCATCGGGTACCGATATTATCAGTGGTAAAGTCGCCACTTGTCTCCGTCCTGCGATTTGCCCTTGTTGATCGGTGGAGACTCTCCTTGAAGGCTATGGGACAGGGCCGATCACGCAATTGGATTAATTGGGCGCAAACCTGTATATCTCCTGTAAATCCAAAAAAGAAAAACAAATCTCATAATTAATCTAATTATTTAATTAAGAATCAAATCATTTACTAATTAACTCTTAATTGATTTGATAAAACCTAAAATTAAATTATATTAATTTTTTTTCTTTTCATACCAAAAACATTTTCAAAGCTTATTAATAATTTTAATTTGTTATCCTTCAAATTCTAAAAATTCAAAAAATAAAATTACCAATCTTCAAAACTCAAATTCAAAAATAATTCTATAATTAAAAATTTTAAAAAGAAAAATTAAAATCTTAATCCAAAATTAAAATTAAAAAAAAATATTTATCAAATTTAAAAAAAAATTTAATTTGAAAGTATATTTTAAGATTCCAAAATTAGAATTTCAAATTTTAACTAAATAAAATCTCATCTTTGGTAAGATAAAATTTACACGTCTTAATGTCTTTTTTTTCACAAAAAGAATTTCAAAATTTATTATTAATTTCAACTTCTTAACCTTAAAATTCTAAAAATTTAGAAAACAAAATCACAAATCATAAAATCACAAATTTAAATGATAAATCTATAATTACAAATCTTTAAAAAAAATTCAAATCTTAATAAAAATTAAAATTTTAAAAATAATTTATCAAATTCAAAAAAATTAAAATTTTAACTTGAAATTATATTTTAAAATATTTAAAATTAAAATTTTAACTAAATAAATTCTTCATGTGTATTTATGTATTATATTGCACACGCACCGCGTGTGCACGATTGCTAATCGTCTATAAAACTTATAGCATAAGTTCCAATTTCCATTATTATGGTACTTTCTCCAAATTTATCTCATTTTGCAATTTAACATTTGAAAAAATAATCATTTTTTATGTGAACTTAAAAATCCCCTAGATATATAAACATTTAAGAAAAAACTTGTCACTAGGATGTAGATGGATGCATGACATTTCTAACATAATGGTAAAAGGTGATTCCGTATTTCCCCACCATGTGTCTCCCACTTGTATACCTGAATTTCTCCCTCCATATCACTGGGGCCGACTCTAGAAGAGGTCGTTACGACCACTGGACCTATTTTTTTTTAAGGAAAAACCAACCTTGTAAATCCAAAGCAACTGTTTGGTATCTCATTAATGCCAAATATTATATAAAAAATAAAAATTATTATGCATTTTAAAAATGAGTTTAAATTAACAACCCCTTCTTAAAAAGTCAGCTAGGTAAGATAAATCATCATTAAAATTTTTAAGAGTAATTTGACTCGAAATCCATATTGCAATTCACAAACTCACAAGTAGTGTAGTGTTCATGATTCTAGGATTGCAAGTCACAAACCCACAAGTAGTTTCAGTATCAAACATGTAAACTGCAACTCAAACAAGGAGAGATTACTGAATGTTCATAAAGGAAAGATGTCTCTTGCAGTAACAATTGTCTAACATAGCAAGTGATGAATCTGAGAGCTTTTGGCTCAATTCACACATTAAATCAAGTCATGATCCTGTGAATTGTTCTCATCTTCCTGCATATTGACATGCAAAAACAAGAACATGATCCTGTGAATTCTTCTGATCTTCATGCTTGTTGAATAAATATTAGCTTAGAGTTTGACGGAGGAGAAGCCATTCAGTGAAAAATGGCATCATGAACGACAACTTTTAGGGGGAAAAAATGATTTACCTCATTGAAGTCCTGAATCAGAAATATTAGAGTTGTTTAAGCTTGCATAGAGTTCACTCAGATCTGGATACCTGTCCTTGTATCGGATAATGTACTTCTCTATGAATTTGATTTCTGAAACAAACATGTATGTTGTTACTTTGTAATCACTTTCACAGTGCCCCCTAGACTTCAAGGTAGCCAAGATCCGATGTCTCGGAATCAAACTTCTCTCCATGCTCCGTGTCAATATTCCTGGATATGTAGCAATGTAAGAGGAAGCATATCCAGCCTCATTTATCAAGAACTCCATTTTTCTCTGCAAAGTCGCCGAAGACCCTTGCGGGAAGGTAGGAGATTTTTGGAATGCCACAACAAAATCATCTTCTGACCACCCGAAGCTCCGGAACAATTCAATTTGCATCTTGAACTTCTCTGGACTGAGGATGAAGAGTGACAGCAGAGTGCGATGGAACATCCCCGATGTCCGTGGCACTCCCAAATCCTCCGCGCGACTGATCAAAGACTTCAAGGAATCAGCTGTCTGTACCATCATCAGTGGGTGATTCCGCAAGATAGAGGCCAGCTTTGTGCCGTCCAAGCCACATTTCCGAAGCAACTCAAGGTTGGGCTGGATCTTCTTCTCGACGCTGTACGCAAGAAGCCCTCGGTTTCTCTTGAACAACTTCACCAGCGTATCCTTGGAGCCGATATGGCCTTGCCAAAATTTGATCTTAGGCACAGTTCGTTCGTGTTTGATTCGGACGATGGAGGGATTCGACCAGACGAGGTGGACGACGTCGGATGGGGAGAAACCCAGATCTTCGAAAGCTCGTAATTTTGGGGCAAGGGTCTTCTCTACGTCCAAAAGAAGACATTTGGGGAAGGAATGTAGGAGCCTTTTTACTGATGCGTCATCGAAGCCGTAACTTTTGAGGAAAGCAAGGACGGAGTCGGGCTGCTGCCGGGATTGGATGCCATCGAAAAGCTTCGAGGCATCGGTGGCCTTCTCCTGGTCGAAGCCACATGAGTCGACGAGGTACTGGGCTATGAACATGTGCTTCCCAGTGGCTGATGCGGCGCCAGCGGCGGTGGCGGAGACCGAGTAAGGTAAGACGGCAAAGAGTAGGGCAGCATCGTGGAGGCGAGGAGAACGAGTGGAAGATACGGTTTTCCAGAATGAGGAGAAGTAATTCATCGTCTCTACTTCGGAGATTTCGATCGGGTCTGCCCGAAAACCCTAGCGTGTTTATATTGTTCCGGGAAATGTTTCAAATTTTCTCATTTATCCTCAGAATTTGATCATTTACATTTAACCCTCTAGTGAAATCCAAAAGGCAAAGAAAGTTAGGTAAAAATTAAAAGGTGTCTTAAATTATGCAAATATCCAAAAAGACACAAATCAAAAGAACGCTTTATCATATATTTTATATTAAAAAAACTTATTTCAACTATCAAAATTATTATACATGGAAAATTATTATATTAAAATAATTTTTAATTAAAATTATTTAAATTTTATCAAAATTATTTTAAATTGATCAAAATTATTTTAAATTGATCAAAATTATTTTTAAAACAATTATAATTATTATTTTGATCATATTCACAATTGATTTACATACTAGGATTAGTACAAATTAAAAATTTACAGAGTACAAATTGGCTTCTGAGGTATTCTTATAATTTGGAAATGCTAGGTAAAAATCATCTATTAGAGTTAGACTGTTTACTTGAAAGGATGGAAATAAAATTTGTTAAAAAATTTTGATGGTGGAAAATTTCTCTTATTGACTTCTAAAAGAGAATGAATTTTTTTATTTACTTATTGACACAATGAATTTATGACGGATCATTTTTTTATCACTTTATCTTCCGTCAAAATTGGATAAAAAATAATTTCAACTTTTTAAAGGTGAATATCTGTCTCCATGTTAGTGATTGACCTCACACCACCACGAACAACATATTCACATGATGGCCTCGAGACGACCCCACAAGGCAGCCCCATCATGCGTACGGGCACTCATGCGCTAATAGCATATGCTTGGGTCACACCCAACATAACTTTCATGATGCAGCCAATTTGACAAATTGTGGATTGTTCCATCTATTGCCTTCATTTCGTCAAATAGCAAGCTAGATTTGTACGGCTCCAAGGTTGTTCATGCATGTTTGAAGTCCTAGACGGAAGCCTTTGATATCATTTTAAAAAATATTTCTTCAATAATTTTTTTTTCATTCGAACTTGAAACTTATATATATATATATATATATAAAATTAATATTAATTTTTAAAAAATATATATAATTTAATTTTATAATTTTTTGAGATATAAAATTATTAATTATATTATATTTTTAATTAATAAACTTATTAAATTATTTAATCTGTCTTTAGATAAAATTAAACATGTAAATATATTCAAAATTATTGAAAAATAAAAAAGATAAAAATATATCTAATTACTACTTAATGAAAGATAGAAAAAACATAGAAAGAACAACGTTTACAAAGAACCCTTAAAAAAAATAAATTTGAGAAATAAGATCAATGAAATGAGAACAATATACTCGCGGTCTTCATCATCATTCACGAAGCATAAAAAGCAAATATATATATATATATATATATATATATATATATATATATATATATATATATATATATATATATATATATATATAACTCAATCTAATTCTTGGAAAATGAAGATCGCGGTGAGACCAAACTAGCTATTATCATTTATCACAAACCAAATGAGTCTTTTTAGGCATAGAATAGAAAATTTTCATCACCTAAATAAGAGTAGTTATAAATGATAGTATGGTGACAAAGTGGAAACAAAATGTATAAATATAAACACATCTAAATAAAAAACTAAATTTAATAACAATCAAGAAAGTAAAATGACAGAGGTATATATAGACCCGATCACGGTTCAGAACCGACGGTTCAACGGTTCGGAACCGCCGGTTCGACGGTTCGTGTGAGGTCGACCCTTAACCTTAACCGCCCAAGACGATTACGGTTCACGGTTCAGAACCGTTGGTTCACGGTTCGATTCACGGTTCGGCACGGTTCAAGATTATTATATTAAAAAAATTAAAAATTAAAAATTAAAATAAAAAAAATAAATTTTATTAAAAAAGGGCTTGCACTTACATAAGTTGCCTACATATCCCCTTAGGGTATAGGGGAATCAAAGCGCACGTAATTCTTTTATATTTTTACCCTTTTACATTTTTACATTTCTCACTCACTTGCATTTCCTCCCGTTCCCGTTGTATTTGTTCCTTTGGTATCAAATTCTTCGGCTTCGTCTTCTGAAAATTGCATTCTTTGGATTCGCTTCTCGGCTCTGGTCCAATCATCAAGTAATGCTTGAGCTTCCAATGAGTCGGGAGACATGGTTGATCGTCGTTCATCTAATATGTTGCCGCCGACACTGAACGTCTGCTCCACAGCAACAGTCGACACTGGAGAAGCTAAAATTTCTTTTACGATCACGGAGAGAACGGGAAAGCTTTGAGCCTTCTGTGACCACCACTTCAAGATGTCGAAGTCTTCACTATCTGTTTCATTAAAATCAAAAGAAGTCGTAAAATAATTCTCAAGTTCCTGTGTGGAACTTGAGGATCCTCATGGACGTTTCGTCCGTTCTTTTAATAAAAGTTGGGCTTTTGTAAGTTTTAAATTAGTAGTAGTAGGTTGTTGTGTTTCAGAAATATTAGTTTGTGTTCCATATTTAACATAATATTGATTATAAAGATCATATAAATAATTTTTAATATTATATACAATATTAGCTGGATCCGGAGAGGAAGAATCCTTAATAGGAATTAATGCGTCATAATATAAAGTTAACATTTCTTGTAAAACTTCTAATTTAAATCTAGGATCTAAAGCAAATGCAATTAAATAAATTTCAGAAATTAAATAAAAATATTTTTCCCATTTTGTTTTCATAGCTATTATACATAAAGTTAAAGCTTCATCATTTACATGTTCATTTAATATTAATACTATACTACAAAAATTTACTAAAATTAAATGAGCAGTAGGATAATAAACATCAGAAAGTTGTTCAGTTGCATCGTTAAAAACTTTTAAAATTTCACAAATACTACTACAAATATTCCATTGTTGTGAAAATAAATATATATTAGTATTACTATTTTATGCAAAAAATAAACATAATAAATCTTTATATTGAAAAGAATCTTGTAATAATTGATATGTTGAATTCCAATGTGTTGGAACATCACGTGGAAATTTTTTTTGTCGCATTCCATTAGCTTTACAAAATCTACCCTATTGTTTCATCATAGATGGATGAGACCATAAGTATGAAATTGCGGTTCTAATTGGTTGAATATAATTTTGTAAAAGTTTTAATCCATCTTGAACACATAAGTTTAAAATATGGCATACACAACGAATATGAAAAAATAAACCACCAATGACAGGTTGACAAATAAATTTTAATTCATCTATTGAAGCGGTATTAGAACTAGCATTGTCTAATGATATTGAAAATATTTAATGAGTCAATCCATATTCTTCTAAAACTATGTGAAATAATTGTGCAATATTATGAGCAGTGTGTGATTCATCAAAAACTCAATAAGCTAATAATCTCTTTTGAAGGATCCAAGAGTTATCAATCCAATGGCATGTTATACCCATATAAGAATAAGTTTGCCAATGATCACTCTAAATATCGGAACATAAAGAAACTTTATTATTTAATTTACTAAATTCTTCAATTAAATTCTTTTTTACTTGTTTTACTAATTTTTTAATTGTATGAGTTAGTGTAGTCCTAGGTACACGTTTAGCAGCAGGATTAAGAGATTCTTTACACAAATCTTCAAATGTGCATTTAGCTCCAAAACTAAAAGAAAGATGTTCTACGAAAACAAATTTAGCTAATGATTTTCTTAATTTATTATCTGAATATAAAAATAAACCAGAATCAGTACTACTACCGCTAGAAAATCTAGATAATTGTGTTTGAGAGCGGTCAAGCCCATATTCCGTCGGGTGCTTCGTTTCTACATGTCGTTTCAACGACCCATAGCCTCCGCCGGCTTGGAATTTGTAGGAAGCATTACAATGCTTGCATTTTGCACGCATTTCTCCCGACGGAAGTGTGACCTAGAAGTAATCGCATTTCTCCCGGCTTGGAAGTGTGGCCTTCTCAAAATGTTTAATGAAAATAGACGATTTTAAAGGAGGATTATCCCGAACCTTAGAAGTAATCGCATCGGTACTTCCTTGCATTTCGGGGATCGGAGGGCGTTGGGGCTGAGCCTCGGTCTCATCATCGGTAGATTGAATTTGAAGGTTGGGATCCTCGTATGCAATTTCTTTTCCCCTCCGAGATCGAGATGATGAAGCTCCGTGACCTCCTTCCATTATCGTCGATGAAGAACGCGGAGAGAAGTTGAGAGTTAGAGAGTTGAGAATGAGAGATTGAGAGAAGAGAAGTTGTTTTGTGAGTGAAAATGATGAAATGAGCTCCCTATTTATAGAGTTCGGATCATAACGGTCACTAAATCGTAGCCATTGATCAAAAAACGGTCAAATGATCTCATCCGTCCAAAAAAAAAAAAAATCAAAAACTGCCCAACGGCACTGAACCGGCGGTTCAGTGCCGTTGGAACCGGCGGTTAACCGCCGGTTCACGTGAACCGCCGGTTCAACGGTTCCGGGGGCCTGGAATCGGAACCGGCCCGGCATCCTGCCGGGCCGGTTCCGGTTCGGCATCCTGCCGGGCCGGTTCCGGTTCGGCATCCTGCCGGGCCGGTTCCGGTTCGGCATCCTGCCGGGCCGGTTCCGGTTCGGCATCCTGCCGGGCTGGTTCCGGTTCGGCCCGGCGAACCGGGTCAACGGGCCAACCGGCCCGTTGACCCGGGCAGGTTTCGGGCCGGGTCCGGGCTGGACCCGGCCCGGGGTCGGGGCTAGGTATATAACTCTCAATTGCTCAAAATTAATAAAATGCTCTATTTCAATCAAACATAATACGCATGAATGCATCAACATTTGAACTAATCGAGCATAGTAGTACCAATTGTATAAGTGTGATAGCGATATGTGCGATTTCTATTGTTGCAAGATGCATCGGTGATGTCCTCCTATAGTGTTTCAATGTTTAACAATATACTTAAGTTAGTGATATGTTAGACATGGTAAGGGTTAGTCAAAGTGATCAAGAGTTAAACCAAACAGGACCTTATGTTTGGTAGGATAAACCTAGATTGATCAGGTTGACAAAGACTTAGCCAAACAGGATCTGATATTTGGCAGAGTCAACTAGAACCCAGGGTTGGTTAAGGTAACCAAGGGTCAGCCAAACAAGACCTGATATTTGGTAGGGTGATCAAACCTAGACTTAATCTGATTAATATACTAAGGGTGGTTTGATCAGTTAGAATAAGGGTCAGCTAAACAGGATCTGATGTTTAGCAGAAAACCCAGGGTTGGTCAGTTAGACCAAGGAGTAAGCCAAACAGGACTTGATGTTTGGCAGAAGAGAAGTCTAGTCAAGATTAACATGACTAGCAAAAGAAGTACTCAACAAGGTAAGCAAAGTCCTAGTTAACTTAGGCAATAAGTCCTAGTTCGAGGAATTGGGAACTAAGTCCTGATCATGGATTGGACACTAAGTCCTGGATGAGGACTGGGCACCTAAGACCTGACCAAGGGTTGAGCACGAAGTCCTGATTCGAGGAATTGGGCAATATGTCCTGGTCGAGGGTTGGGCACCTAAGACCTGACCGAGGGTTGGGCACGAAGTCCTGGTGAGTGAAGCTGGACAATAAGTCCTGGTCATAGACTGGGCATGAAGTCCTGATCCGGAAGATTAGGCAAAAGTCCAACCGGAGGAGCCGATTGGCAAACTTCTCCTGAGAGAAGTAGGCAAAAGGCGCATTCCCCGGGAAGGGAACACTAGGTGTCGATTCGACCTAGGGTTTCATGAGAAATCCAAATCAGAACCAACCATTAAGGCTAAGATTATATATGTGTTTGTCTTGTGTTTGTGTATCTTGCAGGTACCTAGAATTGGAGGGAAAGTAGGCGAATAAACTCAAAAGAAGGCTGGAAACCAACATCTAGGGTGCCCATGTTAATACAGGCGCCCTCATGCTTCCAAGCACCCTAAAGATCAGGCGCCTGTGTTAATACAAGCACCCGTGTTAATACAGGCGCCCAAGATAGCCTATTTTATCAGCTTCGCAAAGTTCGTGTTCCGGATGAAGTTTTGACCGCCAATGAGGCGCCCCAGAGGCTCTAGGGCGCCCGACAAGATGCTATAAAAGGGGCTTCGATCCCTCAACTCAGAACATCAACCACGACATCATTCTAAGAATTCCAAGTGATGATAAAGTGCTAGAAACGAAGCTCTGTGACCAAGGAGGCTTACGAAGTTAATTTTCAGTTATATTTTGTGCTTGTAACTCAACTGTAAGACGGGTTTCTCCGCCTCCGAAAATTCCGGAATGGAGACCACTAGTGGGCGGGCACTACCCGTAATTAGGCCTTGGATGTACTAACCCTAGGGGGTTGGGAACCAAGTAAATCCCGCGTGTACGAGTGTCCTTTATTTTTGTTCTTTATTATTTCCGCTACTACTAACTCTCTGATTAGAACTAATGAACGACGAAAGTTCTCGAAAGACTAGTTGATAACTTAAAATCTTGTGCTTTATTATTTTCATTCTTTATTATTTTCGTTCTTGAAATCTAATTGATAACTTAAACCAAATTAAATCTTAACAACCTTAATTAATTTTTAATTAATTTTTATCTTAATTAATTATTTTAACTTTAATTAATAGTTAATTATTTTAACTTTAATTAATCATTAATTATTTTAACCTTAATTATTTTAACTTTAATTAATCCTTAATTATTTTAACTTTAATTAATACTTAATTACTTTATCTTTAATTAATCCTTAATCAATTTTAACTCTAATTAATTCTTAAATAACCTCAACTTTAATTAATAACATCAACTTTTAAAGGTTTCAACTATTAATTAATTAATCCATAATAATTACAGCTAATTAATTCTACAAATTAATTTTTTTTAAAAAAATCAATCCTTAATTCAACATATATAATCCACGAACTGAAATTCAAATTAATTACCTTCAAATATGCAACTAAATAAAATTCTACCCAACCGAAACCTCTAACTAAACAACAATAAATATGTCAAAGTGGGTTGACATATTCGTGAGTACACACGATATGTATCAAATCGAGAATTTGATATATTTTTAGAAACTTAATTAAAATATCTTGACTTGATTGAATCATGCATAAATGCCATGTACATGCATCTGCTAATTTTATATATATATATATATTTATCATGTCATTCATGTTTAATTTTTTTGCATGATTTAGAACGGTTAGATAGGAAAAAGACTAGTTGATACTTGCCTAACCTAGTACCTGGGTGGGGCGAGATGATAGTACGTTAGGGAAGTTTGGCCTAGCTAAGTGGAATTTTGAAGCTGTTGAGGCAATCAATCCAAGAATGATCGGGAAGATCATAGTTTTGATGTATGTGTTAATAAGTTTAAGATTAGGGTGTTGTGTTGTATTTGATATGTGTGATTGAGTTTGCAGGACTTGGAGTATCACACATGGAGAATATGTCTGAGGGACGAGAGCCGAGGGAGGTGGACTCCAAGGGCAAGCCGGGAGGTGGACTTCAAGGGCACAAGTGAAGGGTGACATGGAGGCAAGCCAAGGGAAGACTTGTGTGCGCATCCGAGGGACAATAGCCAGAGGAAGAAGACTTCAAGGGGCAAGCCAAGGGAGTAGACCTGAAGGAGAGTGTTCGGAGTGACTGTAAGTGAGTGGAGAGGCTGGGCAGTCGACTGCAAAAACTCACAGAAAGTTTTCAGCCTCGGACCAGTCGACAACCTCGGACAGGGGCAGTCGACTAGTCATCCCCGAAAACTAGCCGTTGGCTAGCAATTAATGCTAGGCCAATCGATTGCCCCAGGGGCAGTTAACTGGTGCGGGGCTGGACAGCTTACGAAGCTGTCCTGTTCTCTTATAAAAGGGGGACTTTTCCGCACGTGAATAGTACAGTTTTTTGCTGTAACGAAGTGTTGTTCGTGTGACTAGTCCTCAGATCTTCTTCTCATTCTTCATCGAATCTTATAAAGAGGAAGAAGACGCTTTTGTAAAGGTTTCTCCACCTTGAAGGAGACTTTTCATAGTGGAGGTGGAGTACTCGTGTGGACCCTTGGATTAGTCATCCTTCGGGGTGGATACCAAGTAAATCCTCGTTTTAGCATTGTTATTATTGTCTTTCATTATATTTTTGTATTGTGCTAACAATTTTGTAGAGAACTCGAAAAAGTGCTATTCACCCCCCTAGCAACGCACGCGATCTTACAATTGATATCAGAGACGGTTTGCTTCGGGAGAACTCACAGTCGACCAGAGTACAAGAAAATGGCGTTCCAAGAGGGTTACAACATTGCAAGGCCTCCATTCTTCGACGGGAACGACTTCGCCTACTAGAAAGGTAGAATGCAATATTACTTGATGAATGATATTTAAAACTGGATAAGTGTTGCAGATGGATTTGATGCACCCGTCGACGAAAGAGGAGAGCCACTACCAATGAGGAATTGGTCCAAGGAAGTCATGAAGAAGGCCCAAGCAAATGCGAAGGCTACTACGACACTTCAATGCGGGCTCTCAAAGGAGCAACTCAACAAAGTGGGGTCGTTCAAGAGCGCCAAAGAATTATGGGAGAAACTCGTTGAACTCAATGAAGGGTACAACAAGTCAAGAAGGGCAAAGAAAGATCTACTCGTTACCCAACTCCAATCTCTATCCATGAAGACCAACGAGACCGTGAGCCAGTTGCATGGAAGGGTAAAGGAGATTATCAATGAATTGCATGTGATTGGGGAGAAGGTTGAAAACCGAGATCTCGTAAGGTACGTTCTGCAATCCTTTCCGAGAACAACCTTGTGGGCATCAATGGTTGATGCCTACAAAGTGTCAAGGGACCTTTCAATAGTCAAGTTGGATGATTTATTCTGTGAGTTTGAATTGCATGAGCAAGCTAATGTTTCTTCCAAAGAGAAAGGTATAGCTTTCATTGGAGAAAAGGAGAAGAAGAAGAAGAAGAAGAAGAAGAAGAAGAAGAAGGTGATCTACTCCTCTTCATCTGAATCGGAGGAGTCTAGTGCCTCTATGGATAGCGACCAAGAGGCATTCATGGAAAAAAAAATGCGTAGGGCATTTAAAAGTTTTTCTAACAAGTCTTATGCTAGGAAATGATCAAAGGGTAAGATCAAGGCAAAAGACATCATATGCTACAACTGCCACCAAGAGGGGTACATGAAGAATGAGTGCCCCCAACTAAAGAGAAGAGAAGAAAAGAAGGAGGAGAAGAAGAGAGGTGACAAGAAGAGGTCAAAGGGAAAGGAGAAGAGTGCCACCAACCTCAAAGTGACTTGGGATGATCCATCATCCTCGGAGGAAGAAGAGGAGCATGTGTCCCACTTCGCACTTATGGGAGTGGACCACTCAGAGTCATCAGATGATGAGAGAAGCTCAAGTAGTGAAGAGGAAAGTGGCTCATCATCATCATCATCATCTGAGTCTGAAGCTTCGGTATGTGAGGTATATAACTTACCTTCCTCTACTTTGGTAAAGATTATTTCTAGCACAAACATGGATTTAGCTAAGGCTAGAAGAAAAATTAAGGACCTAAAAGATGAAATTGTCATGCTTAGAGTAGAATCTACAAAACTTAAGGAAGATTTGCATGCTTGCTCTACCATGTCACATGATACATGCTTTGAAAATGAAAACAAGCAACTAAGGAAAAAGGTAGAAGACCTAACCAAGGCACTTAGAATGTTTCAAGTCAGCTCTAGTAACCTTGACATGATAATAAATAGTCAAAGAACCGTCTATAACAAGGCCAGGTTAGGATATAGGCCAAAAACTAAGGAGGTAGCCTTTGTCTCACTTATGGGTAGAAATGGTGCATCTAGGAGACAAGGGGCAAAGGGAAACATCAAGAAGGCTTGGGTACCAAAGAAATTTTTAAATGATGCTTGTGGATCAAAAATTTGGGTACCAAAAGATTGTATTTTCCATGTTGTATAGGTAAAAGTCAAGGATGACTCAAACATGTGGATAGTAGATAGTGGGTGCTCAAGACATATGACCGGAGATGTGAGCAAATTCACCACTATTAGCTACCTAAGAGAAGGGACGATTTACTTTAGAAATAGTGGGAAACTCAAAATAATTGGTAGGGACACCATTGAGGTATCTCCTACAATCTCTATCCACAAAGTACATTTAATTAAAGATATGAAATTTAGTTTACTTAGTGTAAGTCAATTGTGTGATGCGGGTTATAGGGTTGAATTTCATGCTAAGAAATGTCTAATTAAACAAAATGGGTCCGATAATGTTATACTAGAAGGGTATAGAGAGGCTAACCTTTATTATCTTGATCTTGCTTATGGTTCTAGCAATTTGCCTAAGTGTCTCATGTCTAAAGAAGAAGAAGGGTGGTTGTGGCACTGAAGACTTGGGCACGTCTGTTAGTAATATGAGAGAAGTGTCCTAAGGCAATCGCCTTATGATTGTAAACATTTATTTTAATAAATGAATATTCACTATTTGAGTATACATGTCTGTGTATTTGATTGAGATCTTAAACTCATTTACTGAATATCTGCAATATAATTCACAGCATGAGAGAATTTGTGATGAATTCACAACTAGTGATAATCTCTACATGTGCAATTGTGAGGTATTGAAATTGTCCCTAGTCGATGAATTGATAAATAAGGACACTATCAATTCTGTTGAGACTAGCATGAGTTATTCTCTATTCAGCTGATTCTCACTGGCTGGTGACATTGGGATGTCCGGAGATAAACATGAATGCTAGTTAAGGGAACTAGTTCATTGGAGTGACTGGCTGTAAAACTTCACATGGTAGTCTACATATAGACATGTCAGTGAAGTTCTTACTGCAGCTTAAGTGCGATGTTCCTTTGACTTGCGGTGTTCAAGTCATCTTGGTCATGGAGACTTATACTTTAACATCTTAAGCAAGCATCTCCAAGGAGGTGTGGACCTAGGATGGTTGGGTATAAGCCGAAGTGCCCGAAGATGTTTGAACAGCCTACAAAGGATTCACCACTCCTTGCGATGGGATGTATACCCAAGGCCTGTCGTCGGATTGTTACTCAAAGCCTCTGGCCAGAGCATGACATGTTCAGAGTATGAGTCTCTGAAATACATGAGAGTAATAGAATCCATTGGACGAGAAAGACATTACATGGGCTAGGTGTGACGTAGTCAGCCTAGTGGGGACTGACACACATAGACCATGTCCTGAACCAAGTGGGTATAAGATGGTGAAGGGAATGAGGCACGATTCATTAGAGCTTCTGAAGGGTTTCAGAATTATTTCTGAGGTCAACCGTTGATCTTTCGATTAATTGTGGGTCATAATGTACTACTAGGTGCCTCTCATGATCGTTCTATAATTGGTTGATTATAGACGGCCAACATAAATCGAAAGCCTATTTAGTCACACGCACTACGAGTAATCCGAGGGATTTAAAACGAGTTGAAAATTGAATTTTCCGATCAAGAGAGATAAGTCGAATCTAAATTTTTCAGAGACGCATCGGAAGCATAAAATGGCTAAGTCTTTTGAAGACTTATTGGACGAATTAAATGAGTTTAATTCGTACGGTTATGGCATTGGTTTGGCCGGCCAAAGAGGGTCCCCACCCTCTTTGGTTTGGCCGGCCACAATAAGAGGGAGAACCAAATTGTTTGGTTCAAATTATAAAATAAACCGCGCGTGGTTTGTTTTATAAAATTATGGATAAAGAAATTTATATAAAGATATTTATATAAAGAGATTTATTTTCATGGAAATTAAATTAAACCTTGGATTGATTTATTTTATTTTATAAAATTAATAATGGATTGATTTACCATGATAAAGAAATTTATTCTTTTTATGGAAATTAAAATGAACCATGGATTGATTTATTTTATTTTATAAAATCAATTATGAATTGATTTTTTCATGATAATAAAAATTTATAAGATAAATTTCTTGTAAAATTTATTGCATAATAAAAGGGGAGACATGGTTATTTTTATTATAAATTAAGTTATAATAAAAACTTGGCATAACGGAATAATTCATAAGAAATTTATAAGATAAATTTCTTGTAAAATTTATTCGATAATAAAAGGGGAGACATGGTTGTTTTTATTATAAATTAAATTATGATAAAAACTTGGCATGATAGAATAAGGGAAAATTTGAGAAAACTCCCCAACATCAAAGTGGGCTTTGCATGCACTCCCCAACCAAAAATATATTTGCATGCACTCCCTGATGGGATTGACAAGACAGTTTTGTGTGTTATTTTTTTTATCTGTATAAAAGAGTAAAAATTCAGTATAAATCGTAAAGATTAGAGTATAAATTGTTTGAGATTGAGTACTAATTTAAAAAATTTGAGTATTATTTGAAAAAATTTGAGTATATATTGTTTCAGTATATAGTAAAAATTTCAGTATACATTATCAAAATTTAAGTATAAATTGATTTAGATTGAGTATTATTTTAAAAAATTTGAGTATGTGAGGTTGCATCCACCACATCAAGATTTTCACATGAGGGGTCGTCGAAATTTGTACTCAAATTTCTTAAATTAGTACTCAATCTCAAACAATTTATACTCAAATTTTTATAATGTATACTGAGTTTTCACTCTTTTATACTCACGACATCAAGATTTTTACATGAGGGGTCACCGAAACTGTGTACTCAAATTTCTTAAATTAGTACTCAATCTCAAACAATTTATACTCAAATCTTTATAATGTATACTGAGTTTTCAGTTTTTTATACTTAATCTATTAGGGAGTGAATGCAAAGAATTTATTAAGTGGGGAGTGCATGCAAAGACCAGTTTGGGATTGGGGAGTTTTCTCTAATTAACACATATTCATAGAAAAATTTATATGATAAATTTCTTATGAAAATTTATTCCATAAAAAGGAGACTTGGCGATTGAGAGGCTACTATATAAAGGAACCAAGGCAAGGCTTGGAGATTAATCTAAGAGATCAAGGAAACAATCCCTCTCTCTCTCTCCTTCTCTCCCTCTCCCTCCTCTAGTGCCGTCGGCCCTAATAAGGGGGACCCCTTTGCCGTGAGCTTCATCCACCAAGAAGCTGCGGTGAGAAGAAGAAGAAGCAGGCACGACTCCTTCCTTCCCGGAATCTTGATTTCGTTCTTCGATTGATGGTTAGTTTTCCCATCTCTCTCTTGGTATTCTTGTCGTGCCTTTGGAGAATCTAGTAGTTCTTGTAGGCACGAAACTTGTGGCTTTGCGAAGTCATCCCGAAGAAAATTCAGCGTGGACGTGAATAGAGGCGGAGCTTCCAAGGGACGCTATGGTTGGATCTCGTCCCTTTCTTCGAGTTACACGAGGTAACAAGTAAATCAGTTTACGTTTCTGCAAAATTTTAAATATATGATCATATCTACACAACATAAGGTTACATGCTAGATGTGTGGTTAAATAATTTGAGAAATTATTTATGCTAAATCTTCCGCTGCACGTAATTAAATTTAAAATTACGAACCCGCATCCATGTCAACATGCACCCGATCCTAACAGTGGTATAAGAGCCGGTCAGTGTTCGCCATAATCATATAATTGTTTTGCGGAAAACTTTATCATGATCTCAAGTTTGGATGATTTTTCAATTATGGAAACTTTCCAATTATGATAAATTTTAGATTTAGGAATTTCAAAGTTTGGAAATCCTCATGAAATTTCGCAAACTTTTGAAATATCCTAGTTTCTGAAATTTTATGATAATTGTGAAAACTTCCCATTTTTGGAAACTTTCTAATTTTAAAAATTTTCGAATTTTGGAAATATGTAAGTTTTTCTTTGTACCAGAAACCTACAATTATTCTGAAAACCTATTATGAAAACTCGCAATTTTGGACACTTTCTTTCAAGAAAGTCTAGACAAATTTATGGATTATTAATTGATAATTAAATTCAAATTGGTTTTAAATTATTAACAAAATTCTTTATTTTGGATTGAGCCTCGGGGAGCCGTCCAATTTAAAGTTAGTTGTTGTAATTTAATTTCCTATTTTGAATAAAATTGTCATGTTTAATTTGGTTACGCCTCGGGGAGCGGACCAAATTAGATTTACAACAAATTCCTTTTTTTTGGGTATCTGAGCCTCGGGGAGCCACCCAAAGAAAATAATTTGTTGAAATTAATAAATTCATAAATAAAATATGTAATCAAATCTTGGAAATTTTGAGGTTATTCTCAAACGATAATTTCCTTATTTGATTTAAGAGGTGATGCTCTTATATATTATTGTCTCCAAAATTAATTAGGAATATTGTTTCCTATAGAGTATTCTTAAAAGAGATTTTCATGAAAATAATATGTGGTTGAATTAAGGGAATCTGTCTCTTAATTTAATAAGATTTGATTTAGAGAAATCAAAGTCTTAAATATATTATTTTCGAAATTGATTATGACAATTTAGGAAATTGTTTCCCAAAATAATTCCTTAAATAAAGTATGAAATTAGAATTAGGAAATCCGGTTCCTAATTCAATTAATGAGACTTGATAAATTAAGTCACATACATACTTTATTAAGGAAATCGTTAGTACATGACATAATTATATGTCATGAATGTGCTTAGAAAAGAAAGGATGAGACCCAAAACCCCTTACAAAATATTAAGGCCAACACCCTCCATTAATATGGTTAGAATCGGAGTTTTGTTTCTTGTTTGGGTTGATGGACACATCCATGCCTGGCTTGAACCTCAACATGTTCAAACCATGGAATTAGTTTATGATTAATATAGTTGGAGTCAGAGGTCAATCCTTAGTTTTGGTTGTTGGACACATCCAAGTCTGACTAAATGGTTGAATGAGCTCCAACCATATTAAAACTATTTCTTGATTAATGGGTCAGCCTTAAGCTTGGAGTATCGATTTGTTGTGCCACAGCCAAGGTCGATGTAAAGAGAGGTGCAGTTGGGTGCTATGTATATTGTTGCATACTTGTTAATGAGTTAACAACCCAATGATTTATGCAAATATTCAATTAGTTGATAGCATAAAGTGATAGTTACATATATGTGATATGTAATCGGTATAATTACCTACCTTCATAGCTAAGAATAACTTGATGACCACAGCCATGGTGGTTCTTATCTATGGTTGGATATCAACCTATTTGGAGATGTTCCTACGATCTCCCGAATTGATAAAAAGGGTTATTCAATTCGATAAATAAATAGGATTTAATTAATGTATGTTGATGCATTCTTTATCATTCTTCTCACATAAGCTCAATTTGTATTTCTAGGATAATCACTCGATCATGTCTTCTCTGAATTTGCGTTCCATTTTAGACACCAATAAGTTAACTAAGGACAAAAGGATTGAAAAGGCACTAAAAGGCACTTGCCATCACTGTGGCAAGGAGGGCCACTGGCGAAGAAACTGCAAGGTTTATCTTGAGTCCTTGAAGAAGAAGGCATCCGATGCCCCATCCTCTTCAGGCATCTTCGTCATTGAATGCCACTCTATTTCCTCGTACACTTGGGTACTTGATACTGGGTGTAGCTCACATATATGTAATGACATACAAGGGCTAAGGAATAGAAGAAGACTCGTCAAGGGAGAAGCGAATTTGCGAGTTGGAAATGGAGCAAAGATTGCTGCTATTGCCATCGGAACATATTTGCTAAAGCTCCCTACTGGACTTGTCTTAGAATTGGATAATTGTTATTTTGTTCCTTCGTTAATAAAGAACATTGTATCTATTTCATGCTTGAATGAAAAGGGTTATCATTTAACTTTTAGTAACAATTGTTGTTACATAACTTTAAATGGTGTTCTTTATGGGACCGGAACTTTGTGCAATGGTATCTACACGTTAGATTTATCCAGTGACATTTTCAATATCGAAGTAAGCAACAAACGTGCTCGAATAGATAATCGAATATACTCCTATACGTGGCATTGTCGTCTTGGCCATGTAAGTAAGAAACGCATGACCAAATTACACCGATGTGGAATTCTGGAATCATTTGAACCCGGTTCATTTGATACATGCGAATCATGCTTAAAAGGCAAGATGGCCAAATTACCCTTTTTCGGAAAAGGTAATCCAGTGGGAGAATTGCTTGGTCTAATACATACTGATGTATGTGGACCAATGTCAACTCTTGCACAAGGAGGCTATAGCTACTTCATTACCTTTATCGATGATCACTCACGATTCGGGTATGTGTTCTTGATGAAACACAAATCTGAAGCTTTTGAGAAATTCAAAGAGTTCAAAAATGAAGTAGAGAAACAGCTTGGCAAAAGTATTAAGATACTTCGATCCGATCGGGGTGGTGAATACTTGAGTCAAGAGTTTCGAGATTATCTTAGGGACAATGGGATATTGTCTCAATAGACTCCGCCATATACACCATAGCATAATGGTGTATCTGAGAGGCATAACCGAACCTTGATGGACATGGTTAGATCCATGATGAATCATGCAACTCTTCCAAAATCCTTTTGGGGCTATGCACTTAAGACAGATGTTTACTTGTTAAACAGAGTCCCGACCAAGGTAGTCTCTACTACTCCATATGAGACGTGGAATAGTAAGAAACCTCACTTAACTCACCTTAAGATATGGGGTTGTCCTGCTTATGTGAAGTGATCTGTATCGGACAAATTGGATGCTAAGTTTGATAAATGTCTATTTATTGGATACCCTAAGGAAACGAAGGGTTACCAATTCTATCATCCCTTGGAACAAAAGGTGTTTGTTTCAAGGCATGCTGTATTTCTAGAAAAAGAATTTCTTTTACAAGAAAACAGTGGGAGTAACATTGAACTTGAAGAAGTTCAAGAAACTCCAATAGACATTACAGAGACACCTAGTCTAGATCCACAACCAATAACTCATAATGATGAGCTATCAGTTGAACCTAAAACAACACCACCTCTTCGTAGGTCTGATAGGACACGCAATATTCCAGAGAGATACGGATTTCTCATAAGTGAATCGAACGACGTGTTACTCATAAGCGATGATGAACCTATCAGTTTTGAAGATGTTCTGAAAAGTTCAGAAAGGGACAATTGGCTTGAAGCCATGAAGTCGGAAATGGATTCCATGTACGAAAATCAAGTATGGGACTTGGTTAACCCACCTGAAGGGATTAAGCCCATCGGGTGCATGTGGGTTTTCAAGAAGAAAACCGACATGGAAGGTAATTATGCTTAAATCCATTCAGATGCTCCTGGCCATAGCAGCTCATTATGATTATGAGATATGGCAAATGGATGTGAAAACAATTTTCCTTAATGGAAACTTGCTTGAGGATGTATACATGATACAACCTGAAGGTTTCACATCGGTTGACAAAACCAAAATATTCAAGCTTTGGCGATCCATATATGGACTGAAGCAAGCATTCAGGAGCCGGAACATCCGTTTTGATGAGACATTCAAAGAGTTTGATTTCTCACAAAATCCTGACGAACCTTGTGTGTACAAGAAGGTTAGTGGGAGTGCAGTCGTATTCCTAGTATTATATGTCGATGACATATTATTTATAGGAAACGATATATCAGTCTTACAGTCGGTTAAAATTTGGTTGTCTAAAACTTTCTCCATGAAAGACCTGGGAGAAGCAACCTATATCCTTGGGATTAGAATCTATAGAGATAGATCAAAACGGTTGCTTGGTCTTTCACAGTCTACATATATAGACTGAGTACTAAAACGGTTTAGCATGTCGGAATCCAAGAAAGGTTACCTTCCCATCTGGCATGTGATCAACCTTTCAAAGTCTACGTGTCACCGCACAGAAGACGAGAGGATTTGCATGAATAAGATTCCTTATGCATCCGCGATAGGATCTATCATGTATACTATGTTATGTACTAGGCCTGATGTATCGTATGCTCTGAGCGTCACGAGCAGATACCAGTCTGATCCAGGAATGGATCATTGGGCGGCTGTCAAGACAATCCTTAAGTACTTAAGAAGAACTAAGGATGTGTTCCTAATATATGGAGAAGGAGATATGGTAATACGTGGGTATACAGATGCCAGTTTCCAGACAGATAAGGATGACTCCAAATCTCAGTCTGGATACGTATTTATCTTGAATGGAGGCGCAATAAGTTGGAAGAGTTCCAAACAAGACATCGTAGCTGATTCTACCACGGAAGCAGTCTGGATCAAGAAGTTTGTCTCAAAACATGGTGAGGTTCCAACCATTGATGAAGCAATACCGGTTTATTGCGACAACAATGGAGCTATTGCACAAGCAAAGGAACCAAGGTCTCATCAGCGTTCCAAACACGTGCTTCGCCGCTATCATCTGATCAGAGAGATTATAAGTAGGAATGATATACAAATTGAGAAAATTCCCACTGAAAAGAATTTAGCGGATCCTTTAACTAAGACCTTGCCTCAAAGTAAGTTTGAGGGTCATGTTAGAGCCTGTGGTATTGGATACCGTAGCGATTGGCATTAGGCCAAGTGGGAGTTTGTTAGTAATATGAGAGAAGTGTCCTAAGGCAATTGCCTTATGATTGTAAACATTTATTTTAATAAATGAATATTCACTATTTGAGTATACATGTATGTGTATTTGATTGGGATCTTAAACTCATTTACTGAATGCCCACAATACAATTCACATCATGAGAGAATTTGTGATGAATTCACAACCAGTGATTATCTATACATGTGCAATTGTGAAGTATTGAAATTTTCCCTAGTTGATGAATTGATAAATAAGGACACTATCAATTCTGTTGATACTAGCATGGGTTATTCTCTAATCAGCTGATTCTCACTGGCTGGTGACATTGGGATGTCCGGAGATAAACATGAATGCTAGTTAAGGGAACTAGTTCATTGGAGTGACTGGCTGTAAAACTTCACATGGTAGTCTACATATAGACATGTCAGTGAAGTTCTTACTGCAGCTTAAGTGCGATGTTCCTTTGACTTACGGTGTTCAAGTCATCTTGGTCTTGGAGACTTATACTTTAACATCTTAAGCAAGCATCTCCAAGGAGGTGTGGACCCAGGATGGTTGGGTATAAGCCGAAGTGCCCGAAGATGTTTGAACAGCCTACAAAGGATTCACCACTCCTTGCGAGGGGATGTATACCCAAGGCCTATCGTCGGATTGTTACTGAAAGCCTCTGGCCAGAGCATGACATGTTCAGAGTATGAGTCTCTGAAATACATGAGGGTAATTAGAATCCGTTGGACGAGAAAGACATTACTTGGGCTAGGTGTGACGTAGTCAGCCTAGTGGGGACTGACACATATAGACCATGTCCTGAACCAAGTGGGTATAAGATGGTGAAGGGAATGAGGCACGATTCATTAGAGCTGCTGACGGGTTTCAGAATAATTTCTGAGGTCAACCGTTGATCTTACGATTAATTGGGGATCATGATGTACTACTAGGTGCCACTCATGATCGTTCTATAATTGATGAATTATAGACGGCCAACATAAATCGAAAGCCTATTTAGTCACATGCACTACGAGTAATTCGAGGGATTTAAAACTAGTTGAAAATTGGATTTTCCGATCAAGAGAGATAAGTCGAATCTAAATTTTTCAGAGACGCATCGGAAGCGTAAAATGGCTAAGTCTTTTGAAGACTTATTGGACGAATTAAATGAGTTTAATTCGTACGGTTACAGCATTGGTTTGACCGGCCAAAGAGGGTCCCCACCCTCTTTGGTTTGGCCGGCCACGATAAGAGGGAGAACCAAATTGTTTGGTTCAAATTATAAAATAAACCGCGCGTGGTTTGTTTTATAAAATTATGGATAAAGAAATTTATATAAAGAAATTTATATAAAGAAATTTATTTTCATGGAAATTAAAATAAACCTTGGATTGATTTATTTTATTTTATAAAATCAATAATGGATTGATTTACCATGATAAAGAAATTTATTCTTTTTATGTAAATTAAAATGAACCATGGATTGGTTTATTTTATTTTATAAAATCAATTATGAATTGATTTTTCCATGATAAGAAAAATTTATAAGATAAATTTCTTGTAAAATTTATTCCATAATAAAAGGGGAGACATGGTTGTTTTTATTATAAATTAAGTTATAATAAAAACTTGGCATAACGGAATAATTCATAAGAAATTTATAAGATAAATTTCTTGTAAAATTTATTCTATAATAAAAGGGGAGACATGGTTATTTTTATTATAAATTAAATTATGATAAAAACTTGGCATGATGGAATAATTCATAGAAAAATTTATATGATAAATTTCTTATGAAAATTTATTCCATAAAAAGGAGACTTGGCAATTGAGAGGCTACTATATAAAGGAACCAAGGCAAGGCTTGGAGATTAATCTAAGAGATCAAGGAAACAAGCCCTCTCTCTCTCTCCTTCTCTCCCTCTCCCTCCTCTAGTGCCGCCGACCCTAATAAGGGGGACCCCTTTGCCGTGAGCTTCATCCACTGAGAAGCTGCCATGAGAAGAAGAAGAAGCGGGCGCGACTCCTTCCTCCCCGGAATCTAGATTCCGTTCTTCGATTGGTGGTTAGTTTTCCCATCTCTCTCTTGGTATTCTTGTCGTGCCTTTGGAGAATCTAGTAGTTCTTGTCGGCACGAAACTCGTGGCTTTGCGAAGTCATCCAGAAGAAAACTCGGCGTGGACGCGAATAGAGGCGGAGCTTCCAAGGGACGCTACGATTGGATCTCGTCCCTTTCTTCGAGTTACGCGAGGTAACAAGTAAATCAGTTTACGTTTTTGCAAAATTTTAAATATATGTGTTGGTGCAGGAAGTACCATATCGAACCTTGTTTTGATATTGGCAAAGGATTCAAAGTTAAGTTTGTTTGTGATCTAACAATATTCACTAAGTGTGTAGAGACAAAGCCCTAGCGAAGGACTGCTAGGCAACTGGCGAAGGACTGCCAGTATCCAAGCCCTAGCGAAGGACTGCTAGGCACCTGGCGAAGGACTGCCAGTATCCAAGCCCTAGCGAAGGACTGCTAGGCCACTGGCGAAGGACTGCCAGTATCCAAGACCTAGCGAAGGACTGCTAGGTAACCGGCGAAGGACTGCCAGTATCCAAGACCTAGCGAAGGAATGCTAGGCACCGGGCGAAGGACAGCTCGGCATCCAAGACCTGGCAAAGGACCGTCAGGAAAAAGTCCAACCCGAGGAACGGTTGGCATCAGGTAAATTCTCCCGAGAGGAGTAGGTGAGGACGCGTTCCCCGTCGAGGGAACAGTAGGCGTCGGTTCGACCTAGGGCTCCATTTTGGAGACCAAAGTCAAAACCAAGACAGCTAAGGCTGTATAAACTAACAGATTAATGCTTTATATTGTTTTCGGACTAACCCTGGATGCAGGACCAAAGGAACGTGTGTCTGCAGCTCAGAGAGCCTCAAAGGAGTGAGGCAGCAGCTGAGTAGGGCGCCCTGAGTGTCCAGGGCGCCCCCAAGGTGAACAAGAAACAAGAGAAGCAAGAAGGAGCTTCGGCGAAAAACAAATAAGTTTGAATAATGGAGTGGGCGGTCTGAACCGGGGCAGCTACAGGGCGATTTTGAAGGCGGCATTTTACTCACGCGCGACTTCCCCGCTGCGGCGATGGCCGCCGGCGTCAACAAACAGCTGACGCCGGATCCGTCAGCTTTCCCTCCCCTTCCAAGCGCAGGACTCCACTCTGGAAGTCTGCCGAATCATCAAGGAACAAGGGATGAGACCTCTATCTCTTACGCAGCGGCGTTGAGACCTTCTTCACCAAGATCTGCTAAGAAGACTTTTGATGATATTGGAGAGGATTTTAAAGAGATAATGATCTACAATGATAAGCCTGGGGTCTTCTACACGGCAGAAGAGGTTACATCTATGGCTGATCCTTGCCGATTTTCTCTAATAGGTAAATTCTCGGGCAAACGCCCAGGCTTTGCAGCTATTTCGTCAGCTTTTCAAACTCTAGGGTTATCTAGCCCTTATAACATCCGAATGCTGCGTTCGGGACACATATTTCTGCATCTGACTTCCAATTCGGATATGGCGCGAATCTGGACAAGAGGGATATGGCATATTGGTGGCGTTCCTCTTCGAATTTTTAAATGGACTCCTAATTTTTCCTATGATGCAGAATCGTCACTGGCCCCGGTATGGATTCAGCTTCCAGATTTTCCTATACATATGTTTAATAAGAAAGGCATTTTCTCTGCTGCTCGAATTGTTGGAAATCCAATTAAGATAGATGAAGCTACGGCGGATGGCACAAGGCTATATATGGCAAGGATCTGTGTTGAAATTGATCTGCTTAAGCCTAGAGTTAATGAATTTTGGATTGGAATTGGAGAAGAGAAAAGATTGCAGAGAGTTCTATTTGAGAAATGTCCTAAATATTGTATTTCTTGTTTTCATATGGGGCACTCGGTGGAAGAATGTCTAGCTAATGAGTATCAACCTCTCCCTTCTTGGAGAAAGAATGACAGGGTCATTATGGATAATGAAGGGAAACAGGGAAAGGAGAATACAAAGGTGACTTATGATATGGCAGACACAAAGATTGGAGAGAGACAAAGACTCGATAAACAAACCTGGATGCAAAAAGGTAAAATAAACATACCTCTTGTTGATGATAATAATTTTGAACCTCTAGCTACTATGGATGAGGATGAAATAGGGGAACCGATCAAGCTGCAAGATTTACAAGACAAACAGGATGAGATTAAAGCTGTGCAGAATTCTGTTCGGGAAGAAAATGTGAATCTTGGGCCAATGTTTCAAAATTCAGTTGACACTTCTGTCTTAGAAGAATTAGTTACATCAAAGAGATTACCAGTTGAGGAGATAATTTCAGATTTATCAAACCCTGAGAAAAGTCAAAAAGTTAGATTTGATGCAAGATTAACAGATATGGAAATGCATATTGGAGATGATCCATTACTACCTGATCCGGATATTGAACTTGTTCAAGATATTTTTTATGATACAATGGAAACAAAGGTTGCTAAATCTATTATAGAAGAGGATACATCTGATCAAGAAGAAGGGTGACAGCTTCAAAGATCCTCATCTCTCCCTTCCTCTTTAAAACTTCCTTTGCACAGAAGAACAAAAGCTCCTCCTGATTTGCCTCAAAGGGTGACCAGAAGTAAATCGCAAGTCCAAAGGTTATCTAACTCTTCTTTATTATAATGTCTGGGCTTGTATGGAATATTAGGGGAATAAAAAATCTCCCATCTCAAAGGAGATTATCATACCTGAAGAAACATTATCTTTTGAATTTTGCTGGTATTTTAGAACCAATGATAGCTCTTAAAAATGATCTAGTTATACGTAGACTTGGATTTTCTTCAGTTCTTTCTAATTGTTCAGGGAAAATATGGTTCTGCCATGATTCGAGCATTACATGTACAATTTTGAGAGACCATGATCAGTTTCTTCATTTAAGATTGAAATATACTAAGCTTCAATTGGAAATTCTGGTTACAATAGTTTATGCAAAATGTTCAAGAGTGGAAAGATATGACTTATGGGAACAATTAGAAACAATCAGACCCATAGATGAAGAGCCTTGGTTAGTAGGTGGAGATTTTAATGTAATTGCTAATGAGTTGGAAATCTCCACGGGACATTTAACAGGAGTAAGTGCGATGGATGATTTTAACAATTTTATGATGTTAACAGGTTTGACTGATGCAGGATTTGTTGGTGACCGGTTCACTTGGACCAACAATAGAATATGGAAAAGGTTGGATAGAATATTAATTTCTAATTCTTGGCAAAACAATGGCTTATCAGTCAAGGTTGAACATTTGAGTAGAGCCGCTTCCGACCATTGTCCCCTGCTCATTTCATTTCCAACTGTGGAGAAGGTGATACCCTCTTTCAGATTTCAATCTATGTGGTTAAGGCATCATGGTTTTTTTCAAACTGTCAGATTAAATTGGAACTTGCCGAGCTCTTGTTTTGGAATGCTTAACTTGCAGGTTAAGTTAAAAAGGTTGAAAAATCATTTGAGATGGTGGAATAAGGAAGTCTTTGGAAATATACAGGATAACATGCAAAAGGCAGAAGCACAATACAAAGAAGCAGAAAGATTGTTTGATAGTGAGCCTTCAGAGATAAACCGGGCCAACAAAAACAAGTATCAAGCACATCTTTTTAAAACCTTATTAATGGAAGAAGATTTCTGGAAGCAAAGAGCTGCAGTAAAATGGATGGGGGAGGGTGACAAGAATACAAAATTTTTTCATAATATGGTGCAAACAAGAAGGAGAGTCAATAGAATTTTCCGGATTTGGGATGATGGAGTATGCTTAGAGAATCCTGATTTGATTAGAGCATCGGGTGTGAAATTCTTTGAACAACTTTTAACAGGTCAACCTTTTGATGAATATGCGGCTGATCTTAGTTGCATTCCAAAATTGATCAATATTACGGATAATATGGCTCTTACATTGTTTCCCTCTAAAGAAGAAATAAAACAAGTGGTGTGGGAGATGAATCAAGATAGTGTGGCTGGCCCGGATGGATTTTCAGTGGTATTTTTTAAATCATGTTGGGATATTATTCAAGAGGATGTCTTTCAGGCAGTTATGGATTTCTTCAAGGGTGGATCACTACCTAAAGGAATGGCGGCTACGACAATTACTTTAATCCCAAAAACAGAGAATGCACAAACTTGGCAAGAATTCAGACCTATTAGTTTGTGTAATGTGTCTTACAAGATCATATCCAAAATATTGGCAAATAAATTGCGGCATGTTTTGGATAAGATAATTTCTCCAGCACAAAGTGGCTTTGTAGAGGGCAGGTTGATATCAGATAATATATTACTGGCACAAGAATTGACATACAAAATACACCATCATGTTAGAGGGGGCAATGTGATAATGAAGTTAGATATGGCGAAAGCTTTTGATAGAATTCAATGGAGCTTTTTATTCAGAATTATGGCTTCTTTTGGCTTCTCTAAAGAATTTATAGCCATGATCGAGAGATGTATTTCAGTAGCATGGTTTTCAATTCGTATTAATGGTCAAATGGCAGGTTTTTTTCAATCAAAAAGAGGTTTACGGCAAGGAGACCCCATTTCTCCTTTTTTGTTTATCATTGCTTCTGAATTTCTTTCTAGAGGCTTAGAAAGCTTTTCTATGATAATCCCAAATTGAGTTTTTGTACAGGTTGTAATATGAAGATTTCACACCTTGCATATGCAGATGATGTGATAATTTTTCTGAATGGTTCTATTGACTGTATAAAATTGGTGAAGAACTTCCTGAATTCATATGAAGCACAATCAGGGCAAGCTATAAATGCTTCGAAGAGCTTGATTTACCTTTCTAGCAAGATATCAGATAGGCGAAAAGGTTTAATATTGGCTGAAACAGGTTTTCGGGAAGGATCATGGCCAATACAGTATTTGGGGATCCCCCTTTACACTGGACATCGGAAATCAGCTTATTTTCATCCACTGATAGAGAAGATAAGGAAAAAGTTAATGGGATGGAATTCCGCAAGGTTGACATATGGAGGTCGTTTATTATTAATCCAAAGTGTATTAGCATCTATGCCTCTATATTTGCTACAAGTGATCCTTCCTCCTTTGTCAATTCTGCATAAATTGGAGATGATCTTTGCTAAGTTTTTTTGGGGCTCTACAGATACTACAAAAAAAGCTCATTAGGTGGCTTGGGTGGACATCAGTAAGGAAAAAGTAGAGGGAGGACTAGGTCTAAGGAAGTTGACAGATATTGGCCTTGCAATGGCGGTTAAACTATGGTTTAGATTCAGGGAGCAAAACACTTTATGGGAAAAATATCTCCTTAACTCCTACTGTGGAGATTTACATTCGGCTATTGTAGGTTTAAGGAATAATGTATCACCTTGCTGGCGCAGGCTCATTAAAGTAAGTAACTTGGCTGAACAAAATATAGGCTGGATTCTGGGCAATGGTAAGATAAATTTTGGTTTGATAATTGGCTCGATGAAGGTCCTCTTTTCAAAAATGGCACGTTGATTATGAAATAAACTACAAGTTGAGGATCTTATGGATGGCACGCAGTGGAGATTAGATGAAATTCGTAAATTACTTCCGGAAAATCTGGTGGATATGGTTATCAATACTCCTTGTCAGTTATCAGCTGATCAAATTATTTGGAAACCATCTTTAGATGGTGTCTTTCTTTAAAATTGGCATGGCTTAGTATTCGGCAAGCAAACAGAAGGATCCCTATTTACTATGCAATTTGGAGTGCCCTGATTAAGCCAAGTATTTCAATTTTTGCTTGGAGATTTTTGAAGAAAAAACTTCCAATTGATACTATTCTACAACGCCGAGGTATTGCATTGGCTTCTAAATGTCAATGTTGCAGGTCAGAAGAAACGTGGAATCACTTGTTTTTTGAAGGTCCAATTGCTAAAGAAGTTTGGTCATACTTTGCCAATCTGTTTTATGTTAATCGGTATTCACTTTGGGATGAATGGAAATTGGGGTCGGAATGGCGGCAGGATGGCCACATTAAGGAAGCAATTCCTTTTCTAATAATATGGTTTTTATGGCTAGCTAGGAATGAAGCCAAACATGAAGGAACAAAGCAAGAGGTCCACAACATTAAAAAGAGAGTAATTCAGTATTGTTGCTTGGGCAAGGCTGCAGGCATAATTAAAGATAGACATTGGAGAGGTTTTACCTCGGTTGCTAAAGCTTGGGGGTTGGAGGTTAGGATGAAATCCAGAACCTCCATTATGTTAGTGAGTTGGATTCGGCCGAAGTTTGGAGGTTATAAATTAAATACGGATGGATGTTCAAAAGGAAATCCGGGGGAAGCTTCATTTGGGGCTATAGTTCGAGATTATGAAGGGCAAATTATTATAGCAAAACATGAATCAGATTCATTGGTGGCCTTGCGATTAATACAATCTTCATCAGTTTGTTGGGAACATAGGAAGACTATACTGAAAATTAGATTCTTGGTGATGAAATTTTCAGTGACTTACACACATGTTTATAGAGAGGCAAATGCGGCTGCAGATTATTTGGCAAATTTAGCTTTTAAATGGCAACAGGAGAAAGTTTTATTAAAGCACGATATTGACAAGAATTTAAATGGCATTTGCAAAATAGAAAGGTTAGGTCTTCCTTATGTCAAGATGGCTCGAAAGTTCTTGTATAAGATGCGTTTAGATATTTTTCAATGTATCAGGAGTTTCCAGAATATAGTTTCTCAGAGTAGATGCAGAGAATTTGCACTGAATTTTCCAGCTATAAGCAAAATGATCCAGTGGTATTCAAAGCAGGAAAAGTGTCAAAGGATGGTTATGGAATATTTAATATGCTGATCTCAGATACATTATTGAACTCTGGGAGACTTTTGCAGCTCTGTGAGAACAGTTATGAAGGATCCAGCAGTGTTCAAAACACTACTTGGCTTTGCAAACTAGACACAGCAGAAGAAGAGCTTTCCTCTTAGATGATGTGATGATGTGCCCTGGACTTTTCGTGCACTTTTTAAAATGAGGCTGTGAAGTAAATTCCCTCTTTACTGAAATGTTTCAATTTATTGGCTGACAAATTTTCTCCCTAGCTAATGATCAATGCTATTGTTTTCTATTGATTTGCTCGACGGGTTGAAGATTCTGATTGATGTTTTAAGGCTTATCTACTTGAAGTTGTACATCAGAGAGATTATACATGTTCTGTTATAAATGCTCTGGATATGGAATACATAGGTTTTTTTTATGACAGTGCAGTTTTTTATTGGTGTAAAATGGCTGCTCTATTGGAAGAGGANGACTGTATAAAATTGGTGAAGAATTCCTGAATTCATATGAAGCACAATCAGGGCAAGCTATAAATGCTTCGAAGAGCTTGATTTACCTTTCTAGCAAGATATCAGATAGGCGAAAAGGTTTAATATTGGCTGAAACAGATTTTCGGGAAGGATCATGGCCAATACAGTATTTGGGGATCCCCCTTTACACTGGACATCGAAAATCAGCTTATTTTCATCCACTGATAGAGAAGATAAGGAAAAAGTTAATGGGATGGAATTCCGCAAGGTTGACATATGGAGGTCGTTTATTATTAATCCAAAGTGTATTAGCATCTATGCCTCTATATTTGCTACAAGTGATCCTTCCTCCTTTGTCAATTCTGCATAAATTGGAGATGATTTTTGCTAAGTTTTTTTGGGGCTCTACAGATACTACAAAAAAAGCTCATTGGGTGGCTTGGATGGACATCAGTAAGGAAAAAGTAGAGGGAGGGCTAGGTCTAAGGAAGTTGACAGATATTGGCCTTGCAATGGCGGTTAAACTATGGTTTAGATTCAGGGAGCAAAACACTTTATGGGCAAAATATCTCCTTAACTCCTACTGTGGAGATTTACATCCGGCTATTGTAGGTTTAAGGAATAATGTATCACCTTGCTGGCGCAGGCTCATTAAAGTAAGTAACTTGGCTGAACAAAATATAGGCTGGATTCTGGGCAATGGTAAGATAAACTTTTGGTTTGATAATTGGCTCGATGAAGGTCCTCTTTTCAAAAATGGCACGTTGATTATGAACAATAAACTACAAGTTGAGGATCTTATGGATGGCACGCAGTGGAGATTAGATGAAATTCGTAAATTACTTCCGGAAAATCTGGTGGATATGGTTATCAATACTCCTTGTCAGTTATCAGCTGATCAAATTATTTGGAAACCATCTTTAGATGGTGTCTTTTCTTTAAAATTGGCATGGCTTAGTATTCGGCAAGCAAACAGAAGGATCCCTATTTACTATGCAATTTGGAGTGCCCTGATTAAGCCAAGTATTTCAATTTTTGCTTGGAGATTTTTGAAGAAAAAACTTCCAATTGATACTATTCTACAACGCCGAGGTATTGCATTGGCTTCTAAATGTCAATGTTGCAGGTCAGAAGAAACGTGGAATCACTTGTTTTTTGAAGGTCCAATTGCTAAAGAAGTTTGGTCATACTTTGCCAATCTGTTTTATGTTAATCGGTATTCACTTTGGGATGAATGGAAATTGGGGTCGGAATGGCGGCAGGATGGCCACATTAAGGAAGCAATTCCTTTTCTAATAATATGGTTTTTATGGCTAGCTAGGAATGAAGCCAAACATAAAGGAACAAAGCAAGAGGTCCACAACATTAAAAAGAGAATAATTCAGTATTGTTGCTTGGGCAAGGCTGCAGGCATAATTAAAGATAGACATTGGAGAGGTTTTACCTCGGTTGCTAAAGCTTGGGGGTTGGAGGTTAGGATGAAATCCAGAACCTCCATTATGTTGGTGAGTTGGATTCGGCCGAAGTTTGGAGGTTATAAATTAAATACGGATGGATGTTCAAAAGGAAATTCGGGGGAAGCTTCATTTGGGGCTATAGTTCGAGATTATGAAGGGCAAATTATTATAGCAAAACATGGTAGGTTGGGATTCTCTTCGAATGTCAAAGCTGAGCTATATGCTATCCTAATTGGATTAGAATTGTGTATTGCTAACAATCTCCTTCCAATTTGGTTAGAATCAGATTCATTGGTGGCCTTGCGATTAATACAATCTTCATCAGTTTGTTGGGAACATAGGAAGACTATACTGAAAATTAGATTCTTAGTGATGAAATTTTCAGTGACTTACACACATGTTTATAGAGAGGCAAATGCGGCTGCAGATTATTTGGCAAATTTAGCTTTTAAATGGCAACAGGAGAAAGTTTTATTAAAGCACGATATTGACAAGAATCTAAATGGCATTTGCAAAATAGAAAGGTTAGGTCTTCCTTATGTCAAGATGGCTCGAAAGTTCTTGTAATAAGTATGCGTTTAGATATTTTTCAATGTATCAGGAGTTTCCAGAATATATGTTTCTCAGAGTAGATGCAGAGAATTTGCACTGAATTTTCCAGCTATAAGCAAAATGATCCAGTGGTATTCAAAGCAGGAGAAAAAGTGTCAAAGGATGGTTATGGAATATTTAATATGCTGATCTCAGATACATTGTTGAACTCTGGGAGACTTTTGCAGCTCTGTGAGAACAGTTATGAAGGATCCAGCGGTGTTCAAAACACTACTTGGCTTTTGCAAACTATACACAGCAGGTCCTATTGTTTTAATTGTAAGAAATGCCATAAGTGATATCTGCTCAAAGAATGCTCTATCTGAAAAAGAAGAGTTTTCCTCTTAGATGATGTGATGATGTGCCCTGGACTTTTCGTGCACTTATTAAAATGAGGCTGTGAAGCAAATTCCCTCTTTACTGAAATGTTTCAATTTATTGGCTGACAAATTTTCTCCCTAGCTAATGATCAATGCTATTGTTTTCTATTGATTTGCTCGCCGGGTTGAAGATTCTGATTGATGTTTTAAGGCTTATCTACTTGAAGTTGTACATCAGAGAGATTATACATGTTCTGTGATAAATGCTCTGGATATGGAATACATAGGTTTTTTTTATGACAGTGCAGTTTTTTATTGGTGTAAAATGGCTGCTCTATTGGAAGAGGAGATTGGTTGTCCATTCTGAAAAGCTGGTCATGTTTGGAGAAGACAGGCCACTCTTTCTGATATCTGATAGGAGTAATTTTATTTCTGAATATTGAAATACAAATGTTATGATGTACCATGTGCCAAATTCTGACAAGTAGAAACAGGGATGTTCTCAGAATCACATTTGTTTCTTAATTATATGGCTCAGTGGACAAATGTGTCTCAGTGATGTCGGCTATGGGACTGGAACAACATAGCCTTCAGACGGTTTTTTTACGGAGCTTAGGTTTTCTGAAAATTGATCCTCTGTGATAAATGATGAAGCCTGGGGCTTCAAAATTGATGATATCAGAGATTTCGAAGCCAAATACTGAAATTAGCTTGCTGATTTCTGAATGTTTTGATGTTTTCTAATTAATTGGTTGGCTGCTAAAGTGGAGGAGAATGCCAATGGTCTTATGCTCCTGGAAACTGAAATGTAGAGTTGTGAAGATTCTAGTGTTAATTTTTGATAAGTATTAATACTTGCTCCTGGGAACTGAAATATAGAGCTGTGAGATGAATCTGTTCCTTGATGCGGCTCTAAAGATGGTCAACTATTCAAGTCTTATAGCTCTCTATGTGTCATCTTCGATTATGGAGTATAGCAAGGCGGAATAATGCAGATGGTTTATAACCAATTCGGAATGGCTGTTTTGTATTGATCCTTAAATAGGAAATCAGTTTTGTTTCATCACTGTAATCCCATATTATAAGGTTAGGTTTGGCCCTCCTTCTAAAAATGGGTTTTTCCTCTTCTTGAAATAAAATCCCGAATTTAAAATTAAAAAAAAAAAAGAAGGAGCTTCGGCTGACTACTGGCCGGGGCGCCCTCAGCAGCCAGGGCGCCCTCATCACCCAGGGCGCCCTCAGCAGCAAAGCGCCCCGCACCTATGCCAGCGAAGCCGATCAACTCTATCCAGCCGAGAAGACCGCGTGGAAAAAGTCAAGCAAGGCGCCCTCAGTGACCAGGGCGCCCCCAGGGTCAAACCTCATCCCTATTCGGGTGGGATAAAGCTTGACCGAGCAAAGTGAGGATCGCTTGACACGTGGCAGGGCGCCCCCGACGTCCAGGGCGCCCCTAGGTGCTATAAATAGACCCCAACGCCCAAGTTTCTGAACAGAACTTCTGAATCAACTCTTCTACACGCTTCTGCACTCGCGCCTCGCCTCGGAGTCATTCCAACTCGTGCCGACGACGTCCCGTTGCTCAGAAAAAGTCGATTCACCTCGGACGTCGGTAAAAGAGTTATTTTAACGTTTACTATACTTAATTATAATTCTGTAATCTTTTGTAAACGACTTTGCGCCTGATATAGAATTGCCCAAAGTAAACGGTCAACGACCGTGGGCCTTGGAGTAGGAGTCGACCCAGGCTCCAAACCAAGTAAAAACGACTACGTCTCTGTGTTATTATTGTTTCTTATTTTCCGCTGTGCACCTGCTCTTAATTTTCCGAAAAATGAATACCGATATTCACCCCCCCCTCTATCGGTCCTATCGATCCAACAATATGATCATGTCTACACAACATAAGGTTGCATGCTAGATGTGTGGTTAAATAATTTGAGAAATTATTTATGCTAAATCTTCCGCTGCACGTAATTAAATTTAAAATTACGAACCCGCATCCATGTCAACATGCACCCGGTCCCAACAACGTCAATATGAGGAGCATTGCAAGAGTGGCCAAGGAAGAGTTGGTGAAGGGGCTATCTATGATCAAGTATAAGAAGACCAAAATGTATGATGCATACCAAGAGGGTAAGCAATCAAAATCATCACACAAAGGTAAAACCCTAATTAGTACTACTTTGCCTTTAGAGCTTTTGCATATTGATCTTTTTGATTGCCATAGTACTCCCTCACTAGTAGGGAGTAAATATTGTTGGTGCCCCGGTTGGTTTTGATGTGATCAACCAAGTTAGGTTAGGTCCTGTTGGTTTTAATCCCTCTGCTAAGTGCGCAGGAACTTAGGTACGGAGGAAGTCGAGCATAAGATGTAGCGGACGAGAAGGATTGTATGGGGAAGTGAGCCGATGGGCTCGGTACAATCCGAGGGACGCGGAAGCTACGGAAGAGTACGTCAGTGGAGCGAGAAGGACGCGCGCGGTGTCCGAGGGACGAGAAGCCGGGAGGAAGGACGCTCGAGAGGTGAAAGGCCGAAGTCGGGTTCGGGTGAGCCTAACTCCGGTTGGCCGGAAATCACCCAGAAGACGATGAATAAAAAAGACTGGTCCAAGCGCCCAAAAGAAAAGAGAAAATTATTTAGTGCCAAGAAGGATCGAACCTGAGACCTCAACAACACACACTAACCCACTTACCATTGGGGATAAAGGGCGATGGCGGTAAAATGTTGCCGATATTACTACTTAGTGATTACAACAGTGACATGGAGATTCCAACAGCCATCTCGAGGAAAGATAAAGTTTAAATTAAATTTTATTTCTTAAAGGATAATGTTACATTATCCTTTAATCAAATCCAATGGATGCAGTTTAATCCCATCCAAGATCAACCATCCAGATTACATCCATGGATCAACGACCAAGAGAAAAGTCATCAACAATCAACAATCCAGATTTATTCTCTTAGGCTATAAATAGACTTAGAGGTTTTGCTTTAGAATTCAATCATTTAATTCATTCTTGTAAACTCTCTAAAAGTCTAGTGTGCTACTTTTGCAAGGCTTCTCCGCCACATGGAGATTTTTATTGAGCGTCCACTGCCTTGGAAGCAACGTTCTCAGTTGCGACCAAGTTTTTTTTAATAGACGAGTTTCCACTACTTTTCATTTATTAGCCGTCTATTCACCCCCCTCTAGCCGGACCAACCCGATCCAACAAGTGGTATCAGAGCGAGGTCACCGTAGAAGGACTAACCACCAACTGCAGTAAATTTTAAGATAGTTGGACCAGAGATATACCCGCCTAAGTTTGAGGGGGAGTTCGCGGCATGGAAATGGAAGATGCATGTATTTTTTACTACGGATTATGAATTATTAATTATTATGAAAAATGGCTATGCAACTCCCAAAGACAATGAAGGAAAGATCAAGGATCCTGATTCTTGGAACAAGTTGATGCTGTAGCAAACAGAAAGGTTGAATTTCATCTGCAGACCGTCCTCCCAGAGCAAGATGTGAACCGGATCGGTAAGTACGAATCGGTGAAGGAACTTTGGGAAAAGTTCTTCTGCACGAAGGAACCTCGGAAGCAAAACTTGCGCGACGAGATGTTCTTCGAAGCCAACTGACCAATCTACGGATGGAAGACGGAGAATCTGTTGCGAGATTACATGCAAAGGTAAAAGAACTAATCACAAGCCTCGAAAATCTTGGAGAAAAGGAAACTAACCGCGATGCTTAAAGGTACGCTCTAAACGCATTTTCGAGAACCCCGGAATGGACCTCGGTAATCGATGTGTATTATATTTCAAAAGATCTAGAAATAAGTACTTTAGAACAGTTATTTTCTACTTTGGAACTTCACGAATCTCGCTTTGTAGAAAAGAACAGGAAAGCTAACAACATTGCGCTAAAAATAAGGAAGATCCAACTCGACGAAGAATCTTCAGCAGATGATGAAGAAACAGCACTAGCGGTAAGAAAATTATGTAAATTCATTAATACTAACCGCTCAAAAAGGGTGTAGAGAAAGAAAAAACGACTAGTCCGATGCTACAACTGCAATGAGGAGGGACACCTGAAAGATCAGTGCCCTAAACTCAAGAACCAGCCAAAGAAGAGAAAGGTACTAAAAGCCACCTGGGACAAGACCTCGTCAGATGAATCGGAGGCCGAAGAGTTCGTCGGACTTGCATTGATGGCAAGCCACCAGGAAGAAGATAAAGAAAGTACCTCAGGAGAAAGCAGCAATGAAGAGAAAGATCCTAACTTCGAAGCCAACCCGGTAAGTGAGGTATGTCTACTTCCACCTGCTCGAATCTACTCGGTAATAAAATCCATGCTTTAGTCGATGAATAAATTGGAGATAGAAAACTCTGAGTTAAAAGAAAGATTTGGCACTGTATGCTCATCTGTTCTATCCGACCAACTAAAAATAGAAAATGAAAATTTGAAGAATCTCGTGGAGAAATTAGAAAATGATATTGCATGTTTAAGAATTAAAAAGAATTTTTATCCTAAAAATCTGAATTGGTATGTTAAAAATCATAAGGGTCAATTTAAAAAAGTGCCCAAAAGCTATATTCCGCTTAAGTTTTTAATTAATCCTGTAGACAAAAACTTATTTTGGGTTTCAAAATTTATTTTAAACTAATAATTTTTTTATTATTTATGTGCAGATTTTTTCAAAAATTATGTTTTTTTGCACAATTATGTTATCCATCTATTGAGAATTTTTCAAACAAAAAAAAATTGAATATTTTTTTAAGATTTTTTTGCTCAAAATTTGAAATTTATTTTCATAGATCTAATTTTTCATGATTCAGATATAGTGGAATGAACTCAATATAATTTTTTTCTTCTTTTCAAAGCATTTTTCGATTTTTTTAAAATTTATTCCTCAAAAACTCTTAACTGTTGCTTTTTCATTTATTTTTGGACTTGATCAACCAGTTTAAAGCTCATAATTTTTGTCTAAACTCATATCTTTATCTTCAACTTTGACAAAAATATTCAGATTTTTTTTATAAAATGTTCGATTTTTTTATGAATCGTTTATTGAAATCTATTTTTTCGATATAAAAAAAATGGAATTAACTTCAGAAAAAATATGCCATTTAAAATTTGAAAAATTTGTGGCAATGTGATTTTTTTCACTTAGAATATTTTTTATCGCACTTAAAATTTTTCTTCTTCACTAATTATATTTTCCCATTTTTGCTGTGATCAAAGGGGGAGAGTAGTTTATGTTCGACGGAGGCTATGTACATGATTACAAATTTTTTTTATGCTTAATTCTGTTACAATACTATTATTGTTTGTTGCTTAATTCTATTACAATACTATTATTGTTTGTTGTTTATCCCTAACTAAACTTGTATTGATGCACATCAAAAAGGGGGAGATTGTTGGTGCTCCGGTTGGTTTTGATGTGATCAACCAAGTTAGGTTAGGTCCTGTTGGTTTTAATCCCTCTACTAAGTGCGCAGGAACTTAGGTACGGAGGAAGTCGAGCGTAAGATGTAGTGGACGAGAAGGATTGTGTTGGATCGAGAGAAAACGATAGAGGGGGGGCTGAATATCGTTAACGTTTCGGATTAAGAAGAAGAATACGCAGCGGAAAAATTAAAACTAATCAACACACGAAACACCAAGATTTTACTTGGTTCAGAGTCGCGGTCGGCTCCTACTCCATGTGTTGGGACCGGGTGCATGTCGACAAGGATACGAGTTCGTAAAATTTTAAATTTTTACGTGCAGCAGAAGAATTTGCATAAAATAATTTCCTAAATTATTTTAACTTCGTATCTAGCATGCAACCTTATGGTGTGTTGACATAATCATAAAATAAAACTTTGCGGAAAAGTAAACTAATTTACTTTATACCATTCGTAAATCGAAGAAAGGGACGAGATCCAACCGTAGCGTCCCTTGGAAGCTCCGCCTCTATTCGCGTCCACGCCGAGTTCTCTTCGGGATGACTTCGCAAAGTCATGAGTTTTGTGCCAACGAGAACTACTAGATCCTCCGAAGACACAACTAGAAGACAAGTGAAAAGATAGGAAACTAACCACCAAGTTAACGGAATCAAAATTCCGAGAAGGAGGGAGATGTGATCCGCTTCTTCTTCTTCTTGTTTGACTTCTCCTTGGTGATCCTTGCTCACGCCAACCACTTGGAGGGATGAGGGTGCGCCGGCCCTAACTTGGACAAGGGGAGCCAGCCCTAATCTTCAAGGAGGGCGCCGACCCTAAGGGGAAGAGAGGGAGAAGAGAATAAGAGAGAGAGAGGGAGAGAGTTAATCTCTTGATCGCTATTTCGATTAGAACTAAGGGCTTGCCTTTGGTTCCTTTATATAGTAGCATCTCCCTTGCCAAGTCTCCCTCTTAACGGAATTAACGGAATTAGTTATCATAAGAAATTTATCCTATAAATTCTCTTATGAATTATTCCGTTTAAACCAAGTATTATTATAACTAACTTTATAATAAAACTAATTAGTTATCATAAGAAATTTATCCTATAAATTCTCTTATGAATTATTCCGTTTAAACCAAGTTTTATTATAACTAACCTTATAATAAAACTAATTAGTTATCATAAGAAATTTATCCTATAAATTCTCTTATGAATTTTATTATAACTAACTTTATAATAAAACTAATTAATCTCCCCTTTTATTATGGAATATATTTTATAAGAAATTTATAAACTTTCTTATTATGGAAAAATCAATTCATAATTGATTTTATAAAATTAAAATTAACCATTTCATGGATCATTTTAATTTCCATAAAAAGAATAAATTTCTATAAATTTATTTATATAAATTTCTTTACACAAATTTATTTATCCATAATTTATAAAACAAATCGCACTAGATTTATTTTATTAATTAAATCAATTAAATTGGTTTCTTCCCTTTAATGTGGCCGGCCAACCCAAGGGGTTTGGCACCCTCTTTGGCCGGCCAAACCAAGCCGAACCGATCGCGAATTAAACTCATTTAATTCGCCCAATAAGCCTTCAAAAGACTTAGCCATTTTTAGCTTCCATTGCGCCTCTGATAAATTCAGATTCGTCTTATTTCTCTTGATCGGAAAATCCAATTTTCAACTTATTTTAAATCCCTCAGATTACTCGTAGTGCGTGTGACTAAATAGGCTTTCGATTTATGTTGGCCGTCTATAATCAACTAATTATAGAACGATCATGAGTGACACCTAGTAGTACATCATGACCCCCAATTAATCGAAAGATCAACGGTTGTCCTCAGAAGTAATTCTGAAACCCATCAGCAGCTCTAATGAATCGTGCCCCATTCCCTTCACCATCTTATACTCACTTGGTTCAGGACACGGTCTATTTGTGTCAGTCCCCACTAGGCTGACTACGTCACACCTAGCCCAAGTAGTGTCTTTCTCGACCTTTGGATTTCTAATTACTCTCATGTATTTAAGAGACTCACACTCTAAACATGATATACTCTGGCCAGAGGTTTTGAGTAACAATCCGACGATAGGCCTGGGTATACATCTCCTCGCAAGGAGTGGTGAATCCTTTGTAGACTATTCAAGCATTTTCGGGCACTTCGGCTTATACCCAATCATCCTGGGTCCACACCTCCTTGGAGATGCTTGCTTAAGATGTTAAAGTATAAGTCTCCATGACCAAGATGACTTGAACACCGCAAGTCAAAGGAACATCGCACTTAAGCTGCAGTAAGAACTTCATTGACATATCTATATAGATAACCATATGAAGTCTTACAGCTAGTCACTCCAATGAACTAGTTCCCTTAACTAGCATCCATGTTTATCTCTGGACATCCCAATGTCACCAGCCAGTGAGAATCAGCTGATTAGAGAATAACCCATGCTAGTCTCAACAGAATTGATAGTGTCCGTATTTATCAATTCATCGACTAGGGATATTTTCAATACTTCACATTTGCACATTTAGAGATAATCACTAGTTGTGATCCCATCACAAATTCTCTTATGCTGTGAGTTGTATTGCGGACATTCAGTAGATGAGTTTAAGATCCCAATCAAATACAAACATGTATACTCAAATAGTGAATTATCATTTATTGAAATAAATGTTTACAATCATAAGGCGATTGCCTTAGGACACTTCTCTCATATCACTAACACCATGGCCCACGGTCGTTGACCGTTTATAGCGGGCAATACTATGTCGTGCAAATACTTACAAGAATATTTACAGTAGTAGTGCAGTAACAGTATAATAAAAAATTAGCTCTTTGTTACCGACGCCTGGTGTAGATCTTTCTTCGGTGCGTAGGGTCGTCGTTGCGCTAGAATCTCGAGATGAAGGGTTTCCGGAGCAGAGTGCTTGAGTAGAAGAGCGTATTTGCGTTGAAAGCGTTGTTGTTCGAAGCCTTGGGGTCGAGGGGCTTTTTATAGCCTCCCGGGGTGCCCTGAATGTTGGGGGCGCCCCCCACGTGTCAACCGATCAAAGCAACTCTCGGTCAACCCTTATCGCACTCGAATAGGGCTGAGGGTAGACTGTGGGTGCGCCCGGGATGCTGGGGGCGCCCGGGTTGACTCAATCCGCGTGCTTCTCACTGGCTTGACTCTATCCGCTTCGTTGGCATGAGCACGGGGTGCCTGGGCCGTCCGAGGCGCCCGAGAACACGGGGGCGCTCGGGAGCATGGGGGCGGCCCGCCCAGTGAGTTTTTGAAGCATGCTTTTGTTGAACTCCTTTCTGGCTTGTACTTAGGGCGCCCGGGTCCTTCCGGGCGCCTAACCCAGCTGCTGCCTCACTCCTTTGAGGCTCTCTGAGCTGCAGACACTCGTTCCTTCGGTCCTGCATCCAGGGTTAGTACCAAACAAGATAGAGCAAATATATTAGTGAGTCTTACAGCCGCAGCTGTCTTGGTTCTGAGTTTGGGTCTCTAAAATGGAGCCCTAGGTCGAACCGACGCCTACTGTTCCCTCGACGGGGAACACGTCCTCACGTACTCCTCTCAGGAGAATTTACCTGATGCCAACCGGCACCTCCGGTTGGACATTTGCCCAGCAGTCCTTCGCCAGGTGCCTAGCTGTCATTCGCCAGGTCTTCAGTACCAAGCAATCCTTCGCTTGGTGCCTAGCATTCCTTCGCTAGGTCTTCGACTCCTAGCAGCCCTTCACTAGGTGCCCAGCAACCCTTCACTGGGTCTTCGTTTCCAGGCAGTCCTTCGCCTTGTGCCTAGCAGTCCTTCGCTAGGACTTTCAGTCTGCACACTCAAGTAGCATGTTAGATAAACATAATATCTTAACTTTTGAACCCTTTTGCCATTATCAAAACACAGGTTCAACTTGGGTGCTGTCTGCACCAACAATCTACCCCTTTTTGATTTATGCCAACCCGGTTCAAAAAGTTAGGTTAATCAGACCAGATGATATATAAAAGTTTAGTTTCCTCCCCCTGGAAGGAATCTCCCCCTAGGTTTTCCAAAAGTTCACGGGGTTTTTGAAAAAATTTCTAAGTCTGAAGATGAGATTAATTTTTCAAACATTTAGAACAATTTTCAAAAGAACCTTTAGAAACATATTTTCCAAAAAAAAATTGTTGTGCCCTATACTTAAGAAGTTTCAAGTCAGTAGAAACATCATTTTTAAGTTCTTAGAACCATAGCTTAAGTTTAAGATAAGTACTTAGCAAAAATTTACAACTGCTCAAGTTTTAAGTACTTAGAAAAATATTTTGAAAAATAGCTTGAGTTCTTGAGTTTACGTACTTAAAAAGATTTTTTGAACTCAGCTTAAGTTTAAGAAAAAAAATTTGAGATCAACTTAAGTTTAAAAAAGTTTTTGAAAGCAACTTAAGTTTAAGTACAAGAAAAATTTGAAAGCAGCTTAACTTTGAGAAACTTAGTAATTTTGAAAACAAATAGATTAAGTACTTTTTGAAGAAAGGATAAGAAATTTTTGTATTTTGAAAAAAAATTTGAGCTTCTCTCCTTTCCTATCTCTCCCCCTTTGCCATATATCAAAAAGCAAAGCAATATAGCAGTAAAAAGATAAATAAATTGCATAATGTGCTGTACTGAACCAGTTCAAGATCACACCAATTTCAATTATCTCTTTTAGGGTCCTGTCTAACCCAGTTAGCTACTTACTAACTGTTATAAGCAGTAGTTTTCGTTAGGGTTAGTCAAGTTAAGTGTTTTGTTCAAGTTAGATTTTCTAAACTTAACACTTCACTTGATTATTGTTTAAGTTGTATTTAGTGCCCCAATTTCTGCAGATGTACTGACTTAAAGCATCATGAATTAAGGCAAAGACCTAAGCATCTCAACCTATTCTAGGTTTTCAATCAAAAGTACCCTAAGGTGCTTGTGAGATGCTGGCTTCTAGATCTATAGGCGCATGCATTTCTAGGGTTAGGGCCTAGGCTATGTCCATTTGTGAAAAAGCCCTAGTTTTAAAGGGGTAGTTTTTGAAAATAAAACTAAGTCGAAAAATCTATTATAAAAAGATTTTGAAAATTAAGTAAAGCAATTTTAAAACTATTTTCAAACTAATTTTTAAAGTAAGTAGAGCAGTAAGAAAATCAAAAGTAGAGTAAACCTATTCTACTAAGCACAATCCTAACTGCCTTCTTAGTGAGCAGAACTTATTGGTGCAGAATGCACCTAAGTCAAACCAGTGTTTTGATAATGGCAACATAGGTCAAAAGTTAAGTCTTTCTTGTTTTCTAACAAGTTAATCTAGTGTGCAGGAAAAGCCCTAGCGAAGGACTGCTAGGCACTGGCAAAGGAATGCCAGGAAAGAAAGCCCTAGCAAAGGATTACTAGGCAACTGGCGAAGGACTGCCAGTATCAAGCCCTAGCGAAGGACTGCTAGGCTCCAGGCGAAGGACAGCCTGGGACTGAAGCCCTAGCGAAAGACTGCTAGGCAACTGGCGAAGGATTGCCAGTTTACAAGACCTGACAAAGGACCGTCAGGCAAAAGTCCAACCAGAGGAACGGTTGGCATCAGGTAAATTCTCCCGAAAGGAGTAGGTGAGGACGCGTTCCCCGTCGAGGGAATAGTAGGGGTCGGTTCGACCTAGGGCTCCATTTTGGAGACCAAAGTCAGAACCAAGACAGCTAAGGCTGTATAAATATGATAAATTATTATGTTAGTGTGTTTTGGACTAACCCTGGATGCAGGACCGAAGGAACGTGTGTCTGCAGCTCAGAAAGCCTCAAAGGAAAGAGGCAGTTGCTGAGTAGGGCGCCCGGAGCGTCCCGGGCGCCCCCAAGGGCTATACAAAACAAGTAAAGAAAATAGTGGTTCGAATACATACTGGGCCGGACGCCCTCGTGCTCCCAGGCGCCCCCGTGCTCCCGGGCGCCCCCGCTGCTCCCGGGCGCCCCCTGCGCTGTGGGCGCCCCCATGCGCATACATCGAACCCGAACCCCTCGAAGCCAAGCGAAGCCAAAGGATAGAGTTTGACCCGGTCAATCAGGGCGCCCCGAGCGTTGCGGGCGCCCCGGTCAAAGCGGATCCAGAGGATCAGACGCGACCGAGACTTTGGCGGATCGAAGGCCACGTGGGGGGCGCCCCCGACATCCCGGGCGCCCCCAGGCCCTATATATGGGACCTTCGACCAAGGCTTCAACATATCTGTTCTCTCAACGCTCCAACGAACTTCTACGCTCGTGCCTTGCTCCGGAAACACTGCAACTCGAGCCGATGACGTCCCGCTGCCCCGAACAAGCCAATCCACTCCGGACGTCGGTAACGAAGATCGAAATTTTAATATTATTATTTTTGCACTTATTTGTAATCAATTATTGTAAACTATTTTGCGCGAATATAGAATTGCCCAAAGTAAACGGTCAACGACCGTGGGCCTTGGAGTAGGAGTCGACACAGGCTCCGAACCAAGTAAATCGACCGTGTTTGTGTATTGTTTTATTTTATTTCCGCTGCGTACGTGCTCTTTACGAAAGTCCGAATGATTTTCGATATTCACCCCCTCTATCGGCTTTCTCGATCCAACAAGTGGTATCAGAGCGGGGTTATTCAATCTTGGTGCAACCACCAGTTTGAAAATTTCTTTTCGGATTTTCGAATTTTTTTAATATTTTTTTTTCGTTCGATTTTTTTTGTTAATCGAGGTTGGTGCAACACCCCTCGATATTTTATTTCCTAATCCAGCACTACTAATCCAAGACCTAGTCTTGGAAAATTTGTTTTTCTGTTCGTTTTTCTACAGATTTAAATGGCCATGCAAGAGGGATTCAGCACCGCTAGACCTCCACTTTTCAGTGGAGAAGACTTTTCTTACTGGAAAAGTCATATGGAGGTCCACCTGAAAACTCAGGTGGATATGTGGATCATCATCCAGTCCGGTCTGGAGATCCCCAAAAACGCCGAAGGACAACCACAAAGCTACTTCGAATGGGACAACTCCCTTAAACGCAAGATAGAAGCCGACGCAAAAGCAACACAAACCCTACAATGCGGGCTGACAAAGGAAGAGCTGAACCGCGTGGGCCCCTTCAACAGTGCAAAGGAGCCGTGGACAAAATTGATCGAGCTGCACGAAGGGACTTCAGATACTCGGATTAGTAAGAGGGATCTGCTACTAAACAAACTCTACACCATCAAGATGGCCGAAAATGAAACAGCAGCCCAGCTCCACGCACGAATCCAAGAGGTAATGAACGGTCTTCACACAATAGGTCACAAGGTTGAAAACCGGGACCTAATAAGGTATGCTCTAAATGCCTTCCCTAGAAACACCTTGTGGGCATCTATGGTAGATGCATACAAGGTTTCTAGGGATCTTTCTAAAATAAAATTAGATGAATTGTTTTCCGAACTTGAACTGCACGAACAAACTAACACCAATATGGTCGAGAGAGGTGTTGCTTTTCTTGCAGGCAAAACTCTAAGGACAACGAAGAAGAAGCCCGAACCTGAACCCGAGTCTAACTCAGACTCCGATTCAGAAGAAGAAGAAGGAGATCAAACTAAGCTGGTCCGGCTAACCCAAAGCTACTACAAGGAACTAAAGAACTGAACCAACAAATGGAAAACCAGCCGAAGAAAGGACGAACCAGCTGAACCCGCAATCAAGCCCAATGTAACTTGCTACGAGTGCAAGAAAAAGGGCCACTACAAGTCAGAGTGCCCTAACCTAAAGGAGACTAAAAAGACAAGAAGAAAGAAGGCACTACAAGCAACCTGGGACGAGTCTTCCTCAGAAGAAGAAGAAGAAGCACCCCAGTCCAACCTCCTAGGCCTGACCGCCTCAGATAAAGTCGGGACTGAGTCAGGACAAGAAGACGGCGAGCTGACCTTCATAGAAGACGGAGAAATTAAGGTAACTGGTTTTAATAGATTGCAATTAAGTGAGTTAATTTCATTTTTTTCTTGAGATTTGGCCAAAGCCAAACTCCGAGTCGAATCCCTCTGACAGGAAGTAAAACTCCTGAAAGAGGGAGCTGACTCTAAACCCTTTACCGAGAAGGTTCAGGAAGGAACTCCTACTCAAGTTGAAAAACTTGAAAAGGAAAACTCCTCCCTGAAAACTCAGGTTAAGGATCTTAGATCAGCATTAGAACGATTTACATCTGGTTCCAAGGGTCTTGACATGATCCTTGGAAAATAGAAATCAGTTCTAAATCGATCCGGATTGGGTTATAGAACCAAATCTCGGCAAAGATCATACCTTGCTGTACTGAATCAGTCTAGAGGTAAAATTCAGGCATGGGTACCAAAACTATACCTGAACAAACCAACTGGATCAAATCAGTATTGGATCCCTAAGGACAAGATTCACATCTTGCCCAACCATCACCGTGGCTTTAGTCCAGGGGGAGCCAAACTGAAAACTATTTTCATTATTAGATAAACTTGTTATTATTGATTTAAATTGCTTGATTGTTTGCCTGTTTATTTAATTTCTGCAAATTACCATGCTTAGACTTAGGCTAGTTTAAGGACCAAACAAACTTAACTGAAACTTGAAAACATAGTATTGGGTGGAGATGTGATGATAGTACGTTGGGGAAACCAATTCTAATAAGATCAAGTTTACTTGGTCTCTTTAGACTGGTGAAACCAGCCGAAGCTAACGATCCAAAATCCAAACTAGTTAGACTAGAAATTTTTCAAAAGAATAATTTTGAAAATGAAATTTCTTTAAAAGACTTTGTTAAGGAAAGGGTGGATGATCCCATAAGGCTTCGGCCAAAGAAGGCCTAGTGCTTCGCCAAGACCTGGAAGCCAATTTTAGAAATTCAAATTCAAATTAATCTTTGTCAAATTCGAATCTAACACAAAATTTCAGCTAAGTGTAGATTTTAACATCTTTTCAAAAATTTCAAAATTAATTAAGGTTTTAAAAATTTTAATTGTTTTTTTTCAAAATTAATCAAAACTTTCAAAATAATTTTAACTATCAAAACCTGTCTCACAAAACCTATAAGGTTAACGTGATTGAAAACCCTAGATTTGGGTGAGACAGACTAGGCAGTGAAACTCAATTTAAGCTATTCCTGATTCTAATTGGATCCAAATCAAGAAAATTCTTTATGCATAGGAACATAAAGATTTGGACCAATGGATGTTGGATAGCGGTTGCTCCAGACACATGACTGGAGATAAATTGAAGTTCACCAAGCTCAAACTCAAAAACCTAGGCTCAGTGGCATTTGGCAATAATGCTACACTCAAGGTAATTGGGTCAGGTAATATTGAGCTTAAATCTGATTTCATTATTAAGAAAGTTCTATTGGTTGAAAACTTTAATTTTAACTTGCTTAGCATAAGTCAGTTATGTGATTCTGGTTATTTAGTTACTTTCAACAATTCAAACTGCCTGATTAGAAATGAACAAGACTCAGAAATCATACTTAAGGGCACTAGGAAAAACAATGTATACACTATAAATCTTCCCCTTATACCCAAATGTATGTTAACACAATTAGAACAAATAAACCTCTGGCATAGGAGATTAGGTCATACCAATTTGAGAACTATCTCAAAAATTACCCAACTTGGTTTAATCAAAGGTATCCCTAAAATCAAAAATAATGAAAACCTGATATGTGAATCCTGTAATCAAGGTAAACAAACCAAATCCAATCACAAACTAATCCAGTCTGATTTAACTCAAACCACACTTGAGCTCCTGCACCTTGACCTATTTGATTCACATGGAGCCAAGTCACTAAGCGGGAACCGATACTGCTTAGTAATAGTTGATGATTACTCTAGGTTTACCTGGGTTAGGTTTCTTAAAACCAAATATAAAACCCTAAACCTATTTATTGAATTCTGTAAACTAATTAAAAATCAAAACGACACTAAAATAAAAAGACTTAGGAGTGATCACGGGGGAGAGTTTGAGAATCAACAGTTTGAGGAATTCTGTAAGGTAAATGGGTATTTACATGAATTTTCATGTCCTAGAACCCCCCAACAAAATGGGATAGTCGAACGAAGGAATAGAACATTACAAGAAGCCGCTAGGGCCATGCTCAACGAATTTAAACTAGCAAATCAATTTTGGGCAGAAGCAACTAGTACAGCCTGTTATATCCAAAATAGGGTTTTGATTAACAAACGACACAACAAAACCCCCTATGAACTATACTACCATAGACTCCCAAACCTACATTACCTAAGGGTCTTTGGGTGCAAAGTCCATATCCTAAACACCAAAGACTATTTAGGAAAATTTCAATCCAAGTCAACTCAAGTGTTTATTGACAATATAAGTTCAATTAATTTAACTAAGAACCCAATCCAACATTCCAGAACCAAACATATAGAAGTCAAACATCATTTTGTAAGAGACCATGTAACCAGGGGTGAAATAGTACTCAAGTATATTGACTCTAAATCCAACCTAGCTGATATATTCACAAAGCCCTTACCTGAGTCTGAGTTCAGCTCACTAAGAAGGCAGTTAGGATTGTGCTTTGTAGAATAGAGTATCTCAATTTTTTTTGCTCTACTTGATTTCAAAAATCAGTTTTCTAAAAATAGATTTTGAAAAACTATTTTACTTAATTTCAAAATCAGTTTTCACTTTTTACTTAGTTTTATTGCAAAACTACTCCCTTTAAAAATATAGGGCTTTTTCGAAAATGGACTTAGCCTAGGACTCTAACCCTAGAACTGCATGCACCTATAGACTTAGAAGCCAGCATCTCACAAGCACCTTAGGGTACTTTTGATTGACAACCTAGAAAGGGTTGAGATGCTTAGGTCTTTGCCTTAATTCAAGATGCCTTAAGTCAGTGCATCTGTAGTAATTGGGGCACTAAATACAATATACATAGCAATCAAGTTAAGTGTCAAGCTTAGAAAATCTAACTTGAACAGAAACACTTAACTTGACTAACCCTAGCAAAAACTACTATTTATAACAGTTAGTGAGTAGCTAATTGGGTTAGACAGGTCCCTACAGAGATAATTGATTGATTTAGTGTAATTAATTGATTGATTGATCTAGTGTAAATCTAATTATGAATTGGTTCAGTACAGCAAATTCTTATTCATTTTTAATGCTATATTTATCTGTTTTGATATATGGCAAAGGGGGAGAGACAGAGATAGGAAAGAGAAAATTAATTTTTCTAAATTTTTCCTTTATTCAAAAAATTTCATTATTAAAACTTTCAAAATGTTGCTAAGATTTGTTTTCAAACTGTCAATTTTGCTAAGTACTCTAGCTTCAAAATCTGTTTCCAAACTTTCAATTTTTGCTAAAGTACTTTAGCTTTATTTTTTTTTAAATTTTACTAAGTATTCTAGCCCTTCAAAAGTTTCTTACTTAAGCTTGTCAAAATTCTTATAAGTACTGTAAAGCTTAAGTTTGTCAAAATTGTTAAGTACTTAAAGTTTTCCAAATGCACTTTAGTTTTCCGAATATACTTTATACTTAAGTTTTTCCAGATATACTAAAGTGTTTCAAAACCTACTAAGTACTTAAGCTTGTTATATCTTACCGAGTACTTAAGCTAACATTTTGAGTACTTTAAAACTTAAGACTTTAAAATTTTTTTTAAAGTACTCTAATTATACATTAAAAACTCTACTATGTATTTTTAACTTAAGTTACTTCTAAGAACCTAAAACTTAAGTTTTCAAAGTACAAGTAAGGTTTTTTTTCACGAGTTTTTGAAAAATCTAGGGGGAGATTCCTTCAAGGGGGAGGGAACAAAAGTTAAAACCTTTTCATGTCTTGCTTAACTTAACTTTTTGAACTAGGGTTGCCATAAATCAAAAAGGGGGAGATTGTTGGTGCAGAATGCACCTAAGTCAAACCAGTGTTTTGATAATGGCAACATAGGTCAAAAGTTAAGTCTTTCTTATTTTCTAACAAGTTAATCTAGTGTGCAGGAAAAGCCCTAGCGAAGGACTGCTAGGCACTGGCAAAGGAATGCCAAGAAAGAAAGCCCTAGCAAAGGATTACTAGGCAACTAGCGAAGGACTGCCAGTATCAAGCCCTAGCGAAGGACTACTAGGCTCCAGGCGAAGGACAGCCTGGGACTGAAGCCCTAGCGAAAGACTACTAGGCAACTGGCGAAGGACTGCCAGTTTACAAGACCTGATAAAGGATCGTCAGGCAAAAGTCCAACCAGAGGAATGGTTGGCATCAGGTAAATTCTCCCGAGAGGAGTAGGTGAGGACGCGTTCCCCGTCGAGGGAACAGTAGGCGTCGGTTTGACCTAGGGCTCCATTTTGGAGACCAAAGTCAGAACCAAGACAGCTAAGGCTGTATAAATATGATAAATTATTATGTTAGTGTGTTTTGGACTAACCCTGGATGCAGGACCGAAGGAACGTGTGTCTGCAGCTCAGAAAGCCACAAAGGAAAGAGGCAGTTGCTGAGTAGGGCGCCCGGAGCGTCCCGGGCGCCCCCAAGGGCCATACAAAACAAGTAAAGAAAATAGTGGTTCGAATACATACTGGGTCGGGCGCCCCCGTGCTCCCGGGCGCCCCCGCTGCTCCCGGGCGCCCCCTGCGCTGCGGGCGCCCCCATGCGCATACATCGAACCCGAACCCCTCGAAGCCAAGCGAAGCCAAAGGATAGAGTTTGACCCGGTCAATCCGGGCGCCCCGAGCGTTGCGGGCGCCCCGAGCATTGCGGGCGCCCCGGTCAAAGCGGATCCAGAGGATCAGACGCGACCGAGACTTTGGCGGATCGAAGGCCACGTGGGGGGCGCCCCGACATCCCGGGCGCCCCTAGGCCCTATATAAGGGACCTTCGACCAAGGCTTCAACATATCTGTTCTCTCAACGCTCCAAGGATCTTCTACGCTCGTGCCTTGCTCCGGAAACACTCCAACTCGAGCCGACGACGTCCCGCTGCCCCGAACAAGCCAATCCACTCTGGACGTCGGTAACGAAGATAGAAATTTTAATATTATTATTTTTGCACTTATTTATAATCAATTATTGTAAACTATTTTGCGCGAATATAGAATTTCCCAAAATAAACGGTCAACGACCGTGGGCCTTGGAGTAGGAGTCGATACAAGCTCCGAACCAAGTAAATCGACTGTGTCTGTGTATTGTTTTATTTTATTTCCGCTGCGTACGTGCTCTTTACGAAAGTCCGAACGATTTCCGATATTCACCCCCCCTCTATCGGATTTCTCGATCCAACAGAACTCAGATTCAGGTAGGGGTTTGGTGAATATGTCAGCTAAGTTAGATTTAGAATCTACATGTTTAAGGACTATCTCACCCATGGCTACGTGATCTCTTACAAAGTACTGTTTAACTTCTATGTGTTTAGTTCTGGAATATTGGATCGGGTTCTTAGTTAGATTAATTGAGCTTATATTGTCAATGAAGACTTGAGTTTGGGTGTAGTTGAGCTGGAAGTCCTTAAGAGTATGCATCATCCATAACAGTTGTACTACACATTCTCCTAAGGCAACATATTTAGCTTCAGTTGTGGATAGAACTACACAGTGTTGTTTTCTGCTGCACCAACTTACTAGACTATTTCCTAACAGTTGGCAACTTCCACTGGTGCTCTTTCTATCTAATTTACAACCTGCGTAATCAGAATCTGAGTATCCTGACAAGTCAAAGGTTGAGGTCCTAGGATACCAAATCCCTACATTTAAGGTGCCCTTTACATATCTTAGTATTCTTTTTATGGCTGCTAAGTGCGTTTCCTTAGCACAGGTTTGGTATCTAGCACACATTCCTACAGCAAAAAGGATATCAGGTCTGCTGGCTGTAAGATACAGTAGACTTCCAATCATACTTCTATAGAGCTTAGGTCTACTGGTTTACCATCAGGGTCACTATCTATTTTTACATTTGTGGCCATAGGGGTAGTTATGCTTTTAGAGTTATCCATTTTAAATTTCTTTATTAATTCTTTAGCATATTTGGATTGATGGACATAGTTTCCATCCCTAGTTTGTTTAATCTGTAACCCTAAGAAAAAGTTGTGTTCACCAACTAGACTCATTTCAAACTCATTTTTCATTATTTTCACGAATTCTTTTAAAAAATTAGAGTTGGTGGACCCAAAGATTATGCCATCGACGTAGATTTGGGCAATAAAGATTTCTTTTCCTAAGGCTTTAATAAATAGGGTTGAGTCAATTTGTCCTTGTTTAAATTCTTAGGAAATTAGGTAAGTTGATAAGCGTTCATACCAGGCCCTAGGTGCTTGTTTTAGTCCATAAAGTGCTTTGGTAAGTTTGTACACATGGTCAGGTCTTTCTAAGTCTTCAAACCCAGGGGGTTGTCCTACATAGACTTCTTCCTTAATAAATCCATTTAGAAAGGCTGACTTTACATCCATCTGGTATAGCTTAAATCCTTTATGGGATGCAAAGGCCAATAACATTCTAATGGACTCAAGTCTAGCTACTGGGGCATAGGTTTCATCATAATCCAACCCTTCTACCTGACTGAATCCTTTCGCTACTAAGCGGGCTTTATTTCTGACTATTTCTTCTTGATCATTTAACTTATTTCTAAAAACCCACTTAGTGTTAATAACGGATTTGCCATCAGGTTTAGGCACTAATTCCCAGACTTAGTTTCTCTCAAATTGGGCTAACTCTTCTTGCATAGCTATGATCCAGTCAGGATCAGGTAGGGCTTCCTCTATAGTCTTAGGTTCTATTTTTGAAATCATTGCTATCTGACTGAGGTTTCTATAGGAAGACCTAGTTCTGACCCCTAAAGTTGGATCACCCACAATTTGATCAGTTGGGTGACTATGTATGGGTTTCTTGGTCTTTCTTGAACTTGGTTCAGCCTCAGGTCCGGCTGGTTGATTTTGTTCAATATTTAATTCAACATCTGGTTCAACTGACTCACTAGTTGGTTCAATGATTAGTTCATTTAAGGGTTCAATTAAGGGTTCAACAGTTTGTTCATTATCTTCTTGATCTGTGTTTGATGAAGTTTGAAGTGGATTATCAGGTTTTGAGTTAATTTCTTCATCAAATATTAAATTGGTTGTTTCTTCAATTTTCTTAGTTTGTTTGTTGTAAATCCTGTAGGCTCTACTTGTGGTTGAATATCCTAGGAAGATGCCTGGGGTTGACTTAGACTGAAATTTTCTTAGATAGTCTTTGGTGTTTAGGATATGGACTTTGTATCCAAAGACCCTTAGGTAGTGTAGATTTGGAAGTCTATGGTAGTATAGATCATAGGGTGTTTTGTTGTGTCGCTTGTTAATCAAGACTCTATTTTGAATGTAGCAAGTCGTACTAACAGCTTCTGCCCAATACTGGTTGATTAAGTTGAATTCGTTGAGCATAGCCCTAGCGGCTTCCTGTATAGTTCTATTTCTCCTTTCGACTATCCCATTTTGCTGGGGGGTTCTAGGACACAAAAATTCATGTATGTACCCATTTACCTTACAGAATTTTTCGAACCGTTGATTTTCAAATTCTCCCCCGTGGTCACTCCTAAGTCTTTTGATTTTAGTATCGTTTTGATTTTCAATTAACTTACAAAATTCATTAAATAGGTTTAGGGTTTCATCTTTGATCTTTAGAAACCTAACCCAGGTAAACCTAGAGTAATCATCAACTATTACTAAGCAGTACCGGTTTCTGCTTAGTGACTTGGCTCCATGTGAATCAAATAGGTCAAGGTGCAGGAGCTCAAGTATGGTTTGAGTTTGATAAGATTGGATTAGTTTGTGAATAGACCTGGTTTGTTTACCTTGATTACATGATTCACATATTAAATTTTCATGATTTTTAATTTTAAGGATACCTTTAATTAGGCCAAGTTGGGTGATTTTTGAAATAATTCTCAGATTAGTGTGGTCTAATCTCCAATGCAAGAGGTTTGATTGTTCTAACTGAGTTAACATACATTTAGGTACTAGGGGTAGGTTTATAGTGTAAACATTATTTTTCCTAGTGCCCTTTTGCATGATTTTCGAGTCTTGCAGGTTTCTAATCAGGCAGTTAGAGTTGTTGAAGGTAACTACATACCCAGAATCACACAACTGACTTATGCTAATCAGGTTAAAATTAAAATTTTCAACCAAAAGCACTTTCTTAATAACAAAGTCAGATTTAAGTTCAATATTACCTGACCCAATTACCTTGAGTGTAGCATTGTTGCCAAATGCCACTGAGCCTAGGTTCTTGAACTTGAGTTTGGTGAATTTCAATTTATCTCCAGTCATGTGTCTGGAGCAACCGCTATCCAACATCCATTGGTCCAAATCTTTATGTTCCTACACATAAAGAGTTTTGTTGAATTGGATCCAATTAGAATCAGGAATAGCCTAAATTGATTTTCACAGCCTAGTCTATCTCACGCAATCTATGGTTATCAATCACGTTTGCCTTATGGGTTTTGTGAGACAGGTTTTGATAGATAGAATTATTTTGAAAGATTATGATTTATTTTAAAAAATATGAATTAATTTTAAAAGCAATTGATTTTGAGTTAAAAATGTTTGAATATACAAGTAACTAAAAATTTATGTTAGATTCGAATTTTACAAAGAATAATTTGAATTTGAATTTCAAAAATGGGCTTCCAGGTCTTGGCGAGGCACTAGGCCTTCTTTGGTCGTAGCCTTATTGGATCATCAACCCTTTCCTTGACAAAGTCTTTTAATGAAATTTCATTTTCAAAATTACTTTTTGAAAAATTCTGGTCTAACTAGTTTGGGTCTTGGATCGGTAGCTTCGGCTAGTTTCACCAGTCTAAAGAGACCAAGTAGAGTATACTTGACCTTATTAGAATTGGATTCCCTAACGTACTATCATCTCACCGCCACCCAATACTATGTTGTTCAAATTTCAGTTAAGTTGGTTTAGTCCTTAAACTATTCATTCCTAGGTCTAAGCATGGTAAATTGCAGGAATTAAATAGACAATCAATCATGCAGTTTGCAAACAAAAATTGAATTTTATCTAATAATAAATATTGTTTTTAATTTGGCTCCCCCTGGACTAAAGCCACGATAATGGTTAGGCAAGATGTGAATCTTGTCCTTGTGGATCCAATACTGATTTGATCCAGTTTGTTTGTTCAGGCATAGTTTGAGTACCCATGCCTGAACTTTGGGTTTGGACTGGTTCAGTACAGCATAGTAGGATCTTTGTCTAGATTTGGTTCTATAGCCTAGTCTGGATCGATTTAGAACCGACTTCTGTTTTCCAAGAATCATGTCAAGACCCTTGGAACCAGAAGTGAATCGTTCTAAGGCTGATCTAAGGTCCTTAACTTGAGTTTTCAAGGAGGAGTTCTCTTTCTCAAGTTTTTCAACTTGAGTAGAGGTTCCTTCTTGAACCTTCTCAGTTAAGGATCTAGAGTCAGCTCTCTCTTTCAGGAGTTTTACTTCCTGTCAGAGAGATTCGACTCGGAGTTTAGCTTTCGCCAAATCTCGAGAAAGATAGGAAATTAATTCATTTAATTGATTCTTTGAAAAACCACTTACAATTATTTCGCCGTCTTCTAAGAATGTAAGTTTGTCGTCGTTCGACTCCAACTCTGACTCGGTCTCAATTTCTTTTGAGGTGGTTAGTGTGAGCAGGTTCAACTATGGGACCTCTTCTTCTTCTTCGGAGGAGGACTCGTCCCACGTTGCCTGAAGTGCCTTCTTCTTTCTTGTCTTCTTTGTTTCCTTTAGGTTAGGACACTCCGTCTTGTAGTGACCCTTCTTTTTGCACTCGTAGCAGGTAACGTTTGGTTTGTTTTTGTCATTTGAGGGTTCAGCTGGTTCTACCTTTCTTCGGCTGGCTTTCCTTCTGTTGGATTGATTCTTCAGTTCCTTGTAGTAGTTTCAGGCCAGTCGGACCAGCTTAGGTCGGTCTCCTTCGTCGTCTTCTGAGTCTGAGTCTGAATCAGACTCGGGTGCAGGTTGAATTTTCTTCTTGGATGTTTTTCCAGCTTTACCTGCAACAAAGGCAATGCCTTTCTCGACCAGATTGCAGTTAGTCTGTTCATGTAATTCGAGTTCAGAAAAAAGTTCATCTAACTTGATTTTGGAAAGATCCCTAGAAACTTTGTAAGCATCTACCATAGATGCCCACAAGGTGTTTCTTGGGAAAACGTTAAGGGCGTACCTTATTAGGTCACGGTTTTCTACCTTGTGACCAATTGTGTGTAGACCGTTCATCAGCTCCTGGATTCTAGCGTGGAGCTGAGCTGTTGATTCGCCTTCGTTCATCTTGATGGTGTATAACTTGTTTAGCAGAAGGTCCCTCTTACTGATCCGGGTGTCGGAGGTTCCTTCGTGTAGTTCGATCAGCTTACCCCAGAGTTCTTTGGCGCTGTTGAATGGACCCACCCGGTTCAGCTCCTCTTTTGTTAGGCCACATTGGAGGGTTTGGGTCGCTTTGGCATCGGCTTCAATTTTCTTTTTGAGTGCAGCGTCCCATTCAGTGTAAGATTGTTGTACTCCATCAGCATTCCTTGGTATTTCCAGTCCGGACTGGATGATTATCCACATGTCCACCTTAGTTTTCAGGTGGACCTCTATTCTGCTCTTCCAGTAGGAGAAGTCCTCCCCACTGAAGAGCGTTGGCCTTGCGGTGCTGAAGCCTTCTTTCATGGCCATTAAGGATTTTATCTGAAAAAGAGAGAAAAGAAAGAAAAACTCTGTCCCAAGACTTGGTCTTGGATTAGTAGTGCCGGATAAAGAAAAAAATATTTATTGAGGGGTGTGGCACCAACCTCGATTAACGAAAAAAAATTTCGTGCGATAAATAAAAATTAAAAAGATTTCGTAAAAATCCAAAAAATTCTCAAATTGGTGGTTGTACCAATTTTGAGCATCCCCGCTCTGATACCACTTGTTGGATCGACAGAAAATGATAGAGGGGGTGTGTGTAACGACCCAGAAAATTCTCTTAATATTTTCTTAAAATATTGAGCATGTCTAGATAATTTTCCGAGGGGCCTAGAAATATTTATATAAAATTTGGCCTAGAAATCCATATTTTCTCATTCAAATTGAGAAATTAAGTACTAATGGACCTTATATGGGCTTTTTAGTATCATAATTATTGGAGAATTTTAGGTAGAAATTTATATAAATATAAAGGGGTTTTAATGAGAAATATAAACATAATTATGGGGGAATTTTTAGGGGATTTTCGAAATTTTGGAAAAAAAAATAATAGAAAATAAAAAGGGAAAATAAAATAAAAATAAGGTGCATGGGATTTTATCTGAAAAAGAGAGAAAAGAAAGAAAAACTCTGTCCCAAGACTTGGTCTTGGATTAGTAGTGCCGGATAAAGAAAAAAATATTTATTGAGGGGTGTGGCACCAACCTCGATTAACGAAAAAAAATTTCGTGCAATAAATAAAAATTAAAAAGATTTCGTAAAAATCCAAAAAATTCTCAAATTGGTGGTTGTACCAATTTTGAGCATCCCCGCTCTAATACCACTTGTTGGATCGACAGAAAATGATAGAGGGGGTGTGTGTAACGACCTAGAAAATTCTCTTAATATTTTCTTAAAATATTGAGCATGTCTAGATAATTTTCCGAGGGGCCTAGAAATATTTATATAAAATTTGGCCTAGAAATCCATATTTTCTCATTCAAATTGAGAAATTAAGTACTAATGGACCTTATATGGGCTTTTTAGTATCATAATTATTGGAGAATTTTAGGTAGAAATTTATATAAATATAAAGGGGTTTTAATGAGAAATATGAACATAATTATGGGGGAATTTTTAGGGGATTTTCGAAATTTTGGAAAAAAAAATAATAGAAAATAAAAAGGGAAAATAAAATAAAAATAAGGTGCATGGGCCAAGGATTGAACCTTAGACCTTTTGTATAACCATGTAAGCTCTAACCAACTCATCTAGCAAGAGAATGTTATGAGAAAATGAAGTGGATATTGGTTAAGACTTAGAAGAAGATGAAGGGTCATGGAGAGACTCTTCATTTACCTCCTTAATGAGTGATAAAGAGGGGGGTTTGGGAGTTTCTTTCTTCCTTCCATCAATTGCATTTGCTCCCCTCCTCCCTCCTCATTCTAGCCGAAACCCCAAGGAGGAGTTCTCCCTTGGAAAAACTTCCACCAAGGCTTCATCTCCAAGATCTAAGGTCTTCACAAGGGTACAAGGGCTAAGGGTGGTCAAGAGGCAACAAGATTTCCATCATTCTCTCAAATTCTAAGGGTATAACCAAGATCAACCAAGGTAAGACTCCCTCACCTGTGGTATAATGGTTTTCTTCAAGATTTACATGATATGAAAGTTTTGTAAGTAATGTTTATGTTGGAAAAACCAAAGGAAACCCATGAACCTAACCTTATAGGTTTCGGCCCCATGGGTTCTTGGTCTATAATGATGATAAAAATCTAAATCATGTCGTCTAATGTACTCTCATGATGTTTAGAGATTAAATACAATTTTTGAGAATTTTTGGGGTACCCTAGAGACCCTATAAGTTTCGGCCAACTTCAAGGACCCAAAGTGTAACGACCCGGAAAATTCTCTTAATATTTTCTGAAAATATTGAGCATGTCTGGATAATTTTCCGAAGGACCTAGAGGCATTAATACGAACATTGGCCTAGGAAATCCATGTTTTCTCATTTAAATTGAGGAAACCAAGTGCTAATGGGCCTTATATGGGCTTCCTAGTACTATGATGATAGGTGGATTTTTAGGAAGAATTAGTATAAATATAAATAGGAATTTATTTGGGCACATTAACATGATTATGGGAAAGTATTAGCCTAACGTTCCCATCTAAATTGAGGAATTTGGTACTAATGGGCTTTAAATGGGCCCAAAAATGGGTATTAATTAGGTAAAATTAATATAAATATAAAAGAATTTTATTTAGGAATATTAGTATAATTATGGGTAATTTTAGGGGGGATTTTCGGAATTTAAGAAAATAAGGTAATAAAATAAATGAAATGAAAATCAAAATAAAAATAAATGTGCATGAGCCAAGGATTGAACCTTAGACCTCTTGCACAACCAAGAATGCTTTAACCAACTCACCTAGCAAGGAATTCTCATGAGTAATTGAAGTGGAGGTTAGTTAAGAGGTAAAAGGAGGTGAAGGGTCATGGAGAGGCTCTTCATTTGCCTCCTTGATGGGTTATAATGAGAGGAGTTTTGAGAGTTACTTCTTCTCTCAATCAATTGCATTTCCTCTCCTCTTCATTCCTCATTCTTGCCGAGCACAAAAGGGAGGAATTCCTTGGGGAAAACTTCACAAGAGGTCTCATCTCTCAAGATCTAAAGTTCCTACAAGGTGACAAGGACTAGTTGTGGTCAAGAGATACCAAGTCCTCTTCCTTCTCCTCTTTCAAGGTTCGAAAAAAAATCAAGAAATCTAAGATAAGACTCTCTCACCTGTGGTATAATAGTTACCTATGATTTCCATGATTTTTTTAGCATGATGTATGGGTTAGTTTTTGGATTTGATGTTGGAAAGAAACAAAAAACCTAAGGTCCCTATGTTTATGGGTTTCGGCTCCCATGATTTAAATGTCTATAAATATGTTAAAAATCATGATAATATTATTTTATGTTCCCTTATGATGATTAGAAGTTAAGTATAATTTTTGGGAATTTTTGGAGTACCCTAGGACACTCTAGGGTTTCGGCCAACATGAAAGGGACAAAACCAAGGTCCCTATGTTTATGGGTATCGGCCACCATGATTTAAATGTCTATAAATATGTTAAAAATCATGATAATATTATTTGAAGTTCCCTTATGATTTTTAGAAGTTAAGTATAATTTTTGGGAATTTTTGGAGTACCCTAGGACACTCTAGGGTTTCGGCCAACATGAAAGGGACAAAACCAAGGTCCCTATGTTTATGGGTTCCGGCCACCATGATTTAAATGTCTATAAATATGTTAAAAATCATGATAATGTTATTTGATGTTTCCTTATGATGTTTAGAAGTTAAGTATAATTTTTGGGAATTTTTGGAGTACCCTAGGACACTCTAGGGTTTCGGCCAACATGAAAGGGACAAAACCAAGGTCCCTATGTTTATGGGTTTCGGCCACCATGATTTAAATGTCTATAAATATGTTAAAAATCATGATAATGTTATTTGATGTTCCCTTATGATGTTTAGAAGTTAAGTATAATTTTTGGGAATTTTTGGAGTACCCTAGGACACTCTAGGGATTCGGCCAACAGGAAAGGGACAAAACCAAGGTCCCTATGTTTATAGGTTTCGGCCACCATGATTTAAATGTCTATAAATATGTTAAAAATAATGATAATGTTATTTGATGTTCCCTCATGATGTGTAGTGTTTAAGTATAATTTTTGGGAATTTTTGGAGTACCCTAGGACACCCCAGGGTTTCGGCCAACATGAAAGAAACAAAAACTGAGGACCCTGAGTTTAAGGGTTTCGGCCATCATGTTTTAAAGGTCTATAATTATGCTAAAAATTACGATAATGTTATTTAATGTTCCCTTATGATTTTTAGAAGTTAAGTATAAATTTTGGAAATTTTTGGAGCACCCTAGAGGCCCATATGGTTCGGCCAACCCCAAGGACCCAAGGGTTAGGGTTGAGTCTTTAACTTCAAGCATATGTTTATGTGTTGCCATGATATAAGGATGAAGGATGGTGATTACGTGAATTTTCACATGGCCTTGGGACTCCACAAGTTTCGGCCAATAAGGGTTAATAGGATAAAAGTTAAGATTTATTTCAAGTAAGGGTCCCAATGGCCCTATGGTAAGATGTGATTTATGTTATGAATGATATGCCATGTTTACGAATGATATGCCATGTTTATGAATGATATGCCATGGTTATGCATGATATGCCATGTTTATGAATGATATGCCATGGTTATGCATGATATGCCATGTTTATGAATGATATGCCATGTTATGAATGATATGCCATGTTACGAATGATATGTCATGTTTATGAATGATATGCCATGGTTATGTATGATATGCCATGTTTATGAATGATATGCCATGTTATGAATGATATGCCATGTTACGAATGATATGTCATGTTTATGAATGATATGCCATGGTTATGCATGATATGCCATGTTTAGGAATGATATGCCATGTTTTAGGATAATACGAATGTATGCCATGCTCTATGAATGATGTGTACATATGCATGTCTAAGAATGAAAATGATGAATGACAAGTATGATGAATGAAAGATGATGCTTATGTCTTTAAGGCATAAATATGCTATACGGCACGGTCGATGGTCGACGGTACGACGGTCGAGAGGACCGGTAAATGGGCCGATAGACGGGCCGAGCCGTAACAAGTTATGCTATGATGAGTATGCCATGAATGTCTTATGAATGATGAAGCATGAAAAGTATTTTACTTTATGTATGGGCTTGTACCGGACCGAAGTATGGGTCCAAGGGATGGACACCTTAAGAACGCCCCGGTTATGGACTACCGAAACTGTCCACGGTTCTGGCACTACCGAAGCTGTGCAACAGGGATGGGCTCCTTAAGAAGCGCCTCGGTTCGGGGACTACCGGTTATGCTGTCCTTACCCTAGTAGGTTGGGGCTAGCTACCTCGGATTTACTAGGGATGCGCGCTATGATGTATGTATGTGGTACAAGCCGGGGACCCCAAATGTTATGATGATGATGTTTAAGCATTTTCAAAGTATGTTTGAAAAGTTAAGCATCTTTATGTAAATGCATTCCACCCATGCATTCATACATGATATGCATTATGTTACGATAATGATGTCTTATACTTATGCTTTACGATAAAAGATATGCATGAATGATCTATGTCAGGATTATGTTAAGAAGATGTTCATATGATAGGATAGAAGATATGCCTATGTTATGCCATATGGGTTGATTTTTGTTACGTTATGCTATGCCATGTATTATGCCATGCTACTACGTTTAAGCTTATACCATGTCTTATGCCATGCTAGGGAAGATTATTATGTTATGTTATGCCATGTTTCATGCTATGCTTAGAATGTTAGTATGATTATGTTCATGCCATGTCTCATGCTATGCTATGAATGTTCACTTATGTTTATGATCATGCCATGTCAAGGGTATGGTAAATATGATGATGTTTTATGTGCTTATTATGAAATGACGAATGTTTTAGTGAGTAGGAAAGAGTCTTACTAAGCCTATGTGCTTATAGTCTTCTTTCCTTATACCGCAGATCATGCAAGGGGATAACGAGGAAGCAGCAGGAGGGCCTGAAATATGTGTGTGATGGTGACTTGGCCCATGAAATCGAATGTGTTAACCGTTTATGCTAAGAACTTTATTTTTGCTACCTATATGCTCGAATAGTGACTTATGGAACTATATGATAAGATGCCAAGTATGATATGATATGAACCTTATGGTATGATGTTAAGCATGTTATGATATGATGTTAAGCATGACGTTCATATGTTAAGTTCCATGTCATTATATTAGGGATGGTAGTAGGGGCATGTATATGTAAGGTTCAAGTTATTCCGCTGCAGTATGATGTTACATGCCTTAAGTATGTCAGCGTAACGCCGCTTTAAAAAAAAAAAGTGGGCGTTACACAAAGGTTAGGGTTGGATTTTAAACTTCAAGTATATGTTTTATGTGTTATCATGATATAAAGGAGATGGAGGGTGATTATGTGAATTTTCACATGGCCTAGAGACTCAATAAGTTTCGGCCAAGATGGGTTAATGGGGTAAAAGTTAGGATTTATTTCAAGTAAGGGCCCCAAAGGGCCCTGTGGTAAGATGTGATTAGTGTTTTATGATTGATTGGGGATTTTAATGGAATTTTTCCATACCCCCATGGCCTTATTGTTGGGACCGGGTGCATGTTGACAAGGATACGGGTTCGTAAAATTTTAAATTTTTACGTGCAACGGAAGAATTAGCATAAAATAATTTCTTAAATTATTTTAACCACGTATCTAGCATGCAACCTTATGGTGTGTGGATATAATCATAAATTAAAACTTTGCGGAAAAAGTAAACTAATTTACTAAGTACCTCGCGTAACTCGAAGTAAGGGACGAGATCCAACCGTAGCGTCCCTTGGAAGCTCCGCCTCTATTCGCGTCCACGCCGAGTTCTCTTCGGGATGACTTCGCAAAGTCACGAGTTTTGTGTCGATGAGAACTACTAGATTCTCTATTGGCACAACTAGAAGATCAAAAGAAAAATAGGAAACTAACCACCAAGAATCGGAATCCAAATTCCGGGAAGGGAAGGAAGGAGACGCTATCCGCTTCTTCTTCTTCGGGGTCTTCTTGGTGGAAGAAGCTCACGCCCACCTTGGGAGTTGCGCCGGCCCTAGGGGAGGAGAGAGAAAGAGCTGGCCCTAGAGAGAGAGGCGCCGACCCTAGAGAGAGAGAGGTGTGTAGAGAGAGAGAGAGAGAGCAACAATCTCTTGATTAATTGATTGGAATTAAGGGCTTGCCTTTGGTTCCTTTATATAGTTGCTTCTCCCTTGCCAAGTCTCCTCTTTAACGGAATTTTTTCATAAGAAATTTATCCTATAAATTCTCTTATTAATTATTCCGTTTGAGCCAAGTTTTATTATAACTAACTTTATAATAAAACAAATACTTTCTCTTCTTTTATTATGGAATAAATTTTATAAGAAATTTATAAACTTTCTTATTATGGAAAAATCAATTCATAATTGTTTTTATAAAATTTAAATAAACCATTCCATGGATCATTTTAATTTCCATAAAAAGAATAAATTTCTATAAATTTATTTATATAAATTTCTTTATACAAATTTCTTTATCCATATAAAACAAATCCCTCTCTCTTTTTAATTATGGAATAAAATTTGTATAAAATTTTCTTATCATGGAAAAATCAATTCATAATTGATTTTATAAATTATAATTAAACCAATTCATGGTTCATTTTAATTTCCATAAAAAGAATAAATTTCTACAAATTTCTTTATAAATCTCTTTATATAAATTTCTTTATATATCAATTTATTTATCCATAATTTTATAAAACAAATCACGCTAAATTTATTTTATTAATTAAACCAAATAAATTGGTTTATCCCTTTTATTGTGGCTGGCCAAACCAAAGGAGTTTGGCACCCTCTTTGGCCGGCCAAACTGGGCCGAACCGATCGCGAATTAAACTCATTTAATTCGCCCAATAAGCTTTCAAAAGACTTAGCCATTTTAAGCTTCCATTGCGCCTCTGATTAATTCAGATTCGACTTATTTCTCTTGATTGGAAAATCCAATTTTCAACTCGTTTTAAATCCCTCGGATTACTCGTAGTGCGTGTGACTAAATAGGCTTTCGATTTATGTTGGCCGTCTATAATCAACTAATTATAGAACGATCATGAGTGGCACCTAGTAGTACATCATGACCCCCAATTAATCGAAAGATCAACGGTTGACCTCAGAGAGAATTCTGAAACCCTTCAGCAGCTCTAATGAATCGTGCCTCATTCCCTTCACCATCTTATACCCACTTGGTTCAGGACATGGTCTGTTTGTGTCAGTCCCCACTAGACTGACTACGTCACACCTAGCCCAAGTAGTATCTTTCTCGTCCTTTGGATTTCTAATTACTCTCATGTATTTTAGAGACTCACACTCTAAACATGATATGCTCTGGCCAGAGGCTTTGAGTAACAATCCGACGATAGGCCTGGGTATACATCTCCTCGCAAGGAGTGATGAATCCTTTGTAGGCTGTTCAAACATCTTCGGGCACTTCGGCTTATACCCAATCATCCTGGGTCCACACCTCCTTGGAGATGCTTACTTAAGATGTTAAAGTATAAGTCTCCATGTCCAAGATGACTTGAACACCGCAAGTCAAAGGAACATCGCACTTAAGCCGCAGTAAGAACTTCATTGACATTTCTATATAGATTCCATATGAAGTTTTACAGCTAGTCACTCCAATGAACTAGTTCCCTTAACTAGCATCCATGTTTATCTCCGGACATCCCAATGTCACCAGCCAGTGAGAATCAGCTGATTAGAGAATAACCCATGCTAGTCTCAACAGAATTGATAGTGTCCGTATTTATCAATTCATCGACTAGGGATATTTTCAATACTTCACATTTGCGCATTTAGAGATAATCACTAGTTGTGATCCCATCACAAATTCTCTTATGCTGTGAGTTGTATTGTGGACATTCAGTAGATGAGTTTAAGATCCCAATCAAATACACAAGCATGTATACTCAAATAGTGAATTATCATTTATTAAAATAAATGTTTTACAATCATAAGGCGATTGCCTTAGGACACTTCTATCATATACTAACACTTATAAGTTTCGGCCAGCCCTAGGAAAGTGGCCTAAAGGTTAGGGTTAACCCTAATCATGAGCCCCAATGACTTCCTATGTTCTTATAAATGATGTATGGTTGTTCCTTTACCTTATGCTATATTACATGTTTATGGAATTGATGGAACTCCACCTTAGAAGTTTCGGCCAAGCCTTGTTATCTAGGGTTTGGGGTGGAGTTAGGGTTCAATGAATGATGGTTCATGTTTACCATAAAGTATTTATATGTATAGGATCAAGCATGTGGTAGAAATCATGTTAACCATAACCCTAATGTTTAAGCACCATGTTTTATGTTTTATGTTTATGATTGGATGCCATGCTTAATAGGGTTTATTATGAATGTCTTACATCTTTATGCCATGTATTTGAATGGTAGGTAGAATGTTATGGAAATCCTACCTATGTATGCTTAAGATAGATATCATGCTTAGGCAAGAAATGCAATGTTTACCTTATGTATCATGATTATACAAGCTCTATGTAGTAGGATAAAATATCTATGAAAACATGTCATGTTCAATGCAATGCGTACCTTCAATGTTATGATCATGCAAGTACTAGGAATAGGAATGATGTGTAGGTATGCATGCCATGTTTATGTAGGAAGATGAATGCCATGTTTATGTAGGAAGATGAATGTCATGTCTATGTAGGAAGATGAATGCCATGTTTATGTAGGAAGATGAATGCCATGGTTTTTATGAATGATGATGTATGCCATGTTATGAATTAAAGATGATGCTTATGTCTTTAAGGCATAAATATGATAAACGGCACGGTCGATGGTCGACGGTATGACGATCGTGAGGACCGGTAAATGGGCCGGTAGACGGGCCGAGCCGTAACAAGTTATGCTATGTTAAAGATGCCATGAATGTCTTATGAATAATGAAGCATGTAAAGTATTTTACTTTATGAATGGGCTTGTACTGGACCGAAGTATGGGTCCAAGGGATGGGCACCTTAAGAACGCCCCGGTTCTGGACTACCGACTATGTTGTCCACGGTTCTGGCACTACCGGAGCTGTGCAACAGGGATCGGTTCCTTAAGAACGCCTCGGTTCGGGGACTACCGACTATGCTGTCCTTACCCTAGTAGGTCGGGGCTCGCTACCTCGGACTTGCTAGGGATGCACGCTTATGATGTATGTATGTGGTACAAGCCGGGGACCCCAATGATGATATGATGATTATGTTTAAGCATTTAAAAGTATGTTTTTAAAAGTTAAGCATCCTTATGTATATGCATTCCACTCATGCATTCATTCATGTTATGCATTATGCTATGATGATGAGATTTTATGCTTACACTTCATGTTAAGAAATATGCATGAGAATAAATGATCTATGCCATGATTATGTTAAGAAGATGTTTATATGCTATGATAGGAAGTATGATTTTGTTTAGGCCATACAGGTTGTTTCACACCTTATGGACATGTTTATACCATGGATTATGCCATGTCAAGAATGTTTAGGATGTTATGTTTATACCATGAATTATGCCATGAATGTTTAGGATGTTAGCAAGAATGCATGTGTGTAGTAATGACTTGGCCCAGGAAACCCTATGTTTACCGTTTATGTTGGAACTTTACCTTGCTTACTTATATGCTTGAATAATGACCTATGGAACCTTATGACATGAGGTTATGTATGACATGATATGATGCTTAAGTTCAAAGTGAACCTTATAATATGAGGTTACGTATGACATAATATGATGCTTAAGTTCAAAGTTAATATGCTAAGGTTCCTATGTCATTAAGTTAAGAATGTTGTAGGGCATGTATAAGTTAAAGTTATTCCGCTGCCTTATGATGTCTACATGCCTTAAGTAGGTTAACGTAACGCCGCTTAGGAAAAAAAAAGCGGGCGTTACAGGGTGAATATCGTTAACGTTTCAGATTAAGAAGAAGAATACGCAGCGAAAAAATTAAAACTAATCAATACACGAAACACCAAGATTTTACTTGGTTCGGAGTCGCGGTCGTCTCCTACTCCAAGGCCCACGGTCGTTGACCGTTTACTGCGGGCAATACTATAGTCGTGCAAATACTTACAAGAATATTTACAGTAGTAGTGCAGTAACAGTACAATAAAAAATTAGCTCTTTATTACCAACGCCCGGTGTAGATCTTTCTTCGGTGCGTAGGGTCGTCGTTGCGCTAGAATCTCGACATGAAGGGTTTCCGGAACAGAGCGCTTGAGTAGAAGAGCGTATTGGCGTTGAAAGCGTTGTTGTTCGAAGCCTTGGGGTCGAGTGGGTTTTTATAGCCACTCGGGGTGCCCTAAACGTTAGGGGCGCCCCGCACGTGTCAGCCGATCCGAGCAACTCTCGGTCAGCCCTTATCCCACTCGAATAGGGCTGAGGCTTGATTGTGGGGGCGCCCGGGATGCTGGGGGCGCCCGGGTTGACTCAATCCGCGGGCTTCTCGCTGGCTTGACTCTATTCGCTTCGTTGGCTTGAGCACGGGGCGCCTGGGCCGTCTGGTGCGCCCGGGAGCACAGGGGCGCCCGGGAGCATGGGGGCGCCTCGCCCAGTGAGCTTCCGAAGCATGCTTTTGTTGAACTCCTTTCTGGCTTGTACTTAGGGCGCTCGGGTCCTTCTGGGCGCCCAACCCAGCTGCTGCCTCACTACTTTGAGGCTCTCTGAGTTGCAAACACTCGTTCCTTCGGTCCTGCATCCAGGGATAGTACCAAACAAGATAGAGCAAATATATTAGTGAGTCTTACAGCCGTAGCTGTCTTGGTTCTGACTTTGGGTCTCCAAAATGGAGCCCTAGGTCGAACTGACGCCTATTGTTCCCTCGACGGGGAACGCGTCCTCACCTACTCCTCTCAGGAGAATTTACCTGATGCCAACCGGCTCCTCCGGTTGGACTTTTGCCGAGCAGTCCTTCGCCAGGTGCCTAGCTGTCCTTCGCTAGGTCTTCAGTACCAAGCAATCCTTCTCTTGTTGCCTAGCATTCCTTCGCTAGGTCTTCGACTCCTAGCAGCCCTTCACTAGGTGCCCAGCAGCCCTTCGCTGGGTCTTCGTTTTTAGGCAGTCCTTCGCCTGGTGCCTAGCAGTCCTTCGCTAGACCTTTCAGTCTGCACACTCAAGTAGCATTATAGATAAACATAATATCTTAACTTTTGAACCCTTTTGTCATTATCAAAACACAGGTTCGACTTGGGTGCTATCTGCACCAACAGATTGTACGGGGATGTGAGCTGACGGGCTCGGTACAATCCGAGGGACGTGGAAGCTGCGGAAGAGTACGTCGATGGAGCGAGAAGGGCGCGCGCGGTGCCCGAGGGATGAGAAGCCAGGAGGAATGACGCTCGAGGGGCGAAAGACCGAAGACGGGTTCGGGTGAGCCTAACTCCGGTTGGCCGGAAATCACCTAGAAGACGAAGAATCAAAAAGATTGGTCCAAGCGCCCAAAAGAAAAGAGTCGCTAGGACTTCATTTCCAGGCGGTCCTTCGCCTGGTGCCTAGCAGTCCTTCGCTAGGACTTTCAGTCTGCACACTCAAGTAGCATTTTAGATAAACATAATATCTTAACTTTTGAACCCTTTTGCCATTATCAAAACACAGGTTCGACTTGGGTGCTGCCTGCACCAAGAGATTGTACGGGGAAGTGAGCCGACGGGCTCGGTACAATCTGAGGGACGTGGAAGCTGCGGATGAGTACGTCGGTGGAGCGAGAAGGACGCTCGCGGTGTCCGAGGGACGAGAAGCCTGGAGGAATGACGCTCGAGGGGTGAAAGGCCATAGTCGGGTTCGGGTGAGCCTAAGTCCGGTTAGCCGGAAATCACCCAGAAGACGAAGAATCAAAAAGATTGGTCAAAGCACCCAAAAGAAAAGAGAAAACTATTTGGTGCCAAGAAGGATCGAACCCAAGACCTTAACAACACACGCTAACCCACTTACCATTGGGGATAAAGGGCGATGGCGATAAAATATTGACGATATTACTACTTAGTGATTACAACAGCGACATGGAGATTCCAACAGCCATCACGAGGAAAGATAAAGTTTAAATTAAATTTTATTTCTTAAAGGATAATGTTACATTATCCTTTAATCAAATCCAATGGATGCAGTTTAATCCCATCCAAGATCAACTATCCAGATTACATCCATGGATCAATGGCCAAGAGAAAAGTCATCAACAATCAACAATCCAGATTTATTCTCTTAGGCTATAAATAGACTTAGAGGTTTTGCTTTAGAATTCAATCATTTAATTCATTCTTGTAAACTCTCTAAAAGTCTAGTGTGCTATTTTTGTAAGGCTTCTCCGCCACAAGGAGATTTTTATTGAGCGTCCACTGCCTTAGAAGCAACGTTCTCAGTTGCGACCACATTTTTTTAATAGACGAGTTTCCACCACTTTTCATTTATTAGCCATCTATTCACCCCCCTCTAGCCAGACCAACCCGATCCAACAAATATTGTTTAGTTATAGTAGATGACTTTTCTAGATTTACATGGATGTTCTTTTTGAAACATAAGGACGATACCTTAGAAATCTTTATAGGGTTTAGTAAGAGGGTAGAAAATGAAAAACACCTCAAAATTAACCGAATTAGGAGTGACCACGGTGGTGAGTTCCAAAACTCAAGCTTCTCACAATTTTATGTACAAAATGGGTATAAGCATGAATTTTCATGTCCAAGGACTCCTCAACAAAATAGTGTAGTTGAAAGGAGAAATAGAGCCCTACAAGAAGCTATTAGGACTATGCTTAATGCATATTCACTTCCTAGCTATTTTTGGGTCGAAGCGGTTAATACCGCTTGTTACATTCAAAACCGAGTTTTGGTACATAAGTTCTTAGGCAAAACACCATTTGAGTTGTGGAATGAGAGAATTCCACAAGTCCATTATTTTAGAGTTTTTGGATGTAAAGTGTATATTTTGAACACCAAGGATGACTTAAGGAAGTTTGAGTCAAAAGCAGATGAGGGAATTTTAGTTGGCTACTCATCCACTAGTAGGGGTTATAGAGTCTACAACAAAAGGACCAAGGTAATTAAGGAGTCTTCTAATGCTGATTTTGATGAAACTACAAATACTTATCCTAGGAAAGCCTCAATTGATAAGGATATGGAAGAAGTCCAACCCCTTACACAAGGAATCCAAGACCTACATTTGGAGGGCAATGATCAAGGGGGAGGTAGAAGTACCCTAGAGGATGAGGATCATGTAGTCAATGAACCCATAACCTCTAGGCCCTTGAGACATCACCAAGATCACCTTATTGACCAAATAGTGGGTGATGTCACTCAAGGAGTAATGACTAGGTCCTATTTTAGAGACCAAAGTAGTCAAATTGCCCTAATCTCTTAATTAGAACTTAAATCTATTAATGAGACATTAGATGATGTAGATTGGGTCCTAGCCATGCAAGAGGAGCTAAATCAATTTGAAAGAAGTGAAGTTTAGGAGTTGGTTCCTAGGCCCAATGATTGCACCATTGTAACCACAAGATGGGTCTTTAGGAACAAACTGGATGATCAAGGCAAGATTACTAGGAATAAGGCTAGGTTGGTAGCTAGGGGGTTTAACCAAGTTGAGGGACTAGACTATGATGAGACCTATGCCCCCGTAGCTAGATTAGAGTCTATTAGAATTCTACTAACCTATGCCGCTCACATGGGTTTCACACTTCACCAAATGGATGTGAAGTCATTAAGGAAGAGGTTTATGTAGAATAATCCCCGGGTTTGAAGACCCAAACTATCCTAGACATGTCTACAAATTGAGAAAAGCCTTGTATGGATTGAAACAAGCTCCCCGGGCTTAGTATGAAAGGCTTTCTTCATTTTTAGTGTCTAAGGGTTTTAGGAGAGGAACAATTGACCCTAGTTTGTTCCTAAAATCTAAGGATAAGGACTTATTTGTTGCCCAAGTTTATGTAGATATATCATCTTTGTGTCAACAAATAATGACTTTCTACAAGAATTCATCAAGTGTATGGAAGATGAATTTGAGATGAGTCTTGTAGGAGAGTTAACTTTCTTTTTAGGTCTTCAAGTTAAACAAACAAGTGAAGGGACACATGTATTTCAAACCAAATATGCTAGGGAAATGCTATAGAAATTTGGCCTAGAAAATGATAAGGTAACATCTATCCCTATAGGAACAAATGTGATATTGAAGGGAAAATGGTAGACTCAAAGCAATATAGGAGCATGATTGGTAGTCTATTGTACCTAACCGCTTGTAGACCCGATATACTCTTTGTGGTAGATATGTGTGCAAGGTACCAATCATGTGCCAAAGAGTCCCATTTGGTTGTAGTTAAGAGGATCATAAGGTATGTTAAAGGTACCCTCAATGTCGGGCTTTGGTATCCTAGAACCCCAAACGTTGATCTTATTGGATACACCGACTCGGACTATGCTGCTGATGCAGTCTGACCCTAATTGTTGTTTTGGTGTTGACACCGATTTTAGTTTAGGTTGATGATTATGATGATAATGATTAAGTCCTGATCGGGGATCAGACATGGTATGGAAAATCCTAGTGTGGAAGGCTAGGTGTTGGAAAATCCTGACCTAGAGGGTTAGGTGTGGAAAATCATAGCTTGGAGGGCTAGGTGTTGAAAAGTCCTAATTCGGAAGAGGTGGGTGAAAAGTCCTAGCTTGGAGGGCTAGGTGAAAATTCCCATCTTGGAGAGTTAAGTGAAAAAGTCCTGGCTTGGAGGGTCAGGTCCTAGCTTACGAACTCGTATCCTTGTCAACATGCACCCGGTCCCACACTAACCGGTTCTGATACCACTGTTGGGACCGGGTGCATGTCGACAAGGATACGAGTTCGTAAAATTTAAAATTTTTACGTGCAGCGGAAGAATTTGCATAAAATAATTTCCTAAATTATTTTAACTTCGTATCTAGCATACAATCTTATGGTGTGTTGACATAATCATAAAATAAAACTTTGCGGAAAAGTAAACTAATTTACCAAGTACCTCGCGTAACTCGAAGTAAGGGACGAGATCCAACCGTAGCGTCCCTTGGAAGCTCCGCCTCTATTCGCGTCCACGCCGAGTTCTCTTCCGGATGACTTCGCAAAGTCACGAGTTTTGTGCCGACGAGAACTACTAGATTCTCTATAGGCACATCAAAGAAGATCAAGAGAAGAAAAGGAAACTAACCAACAAGAAGCGGAATCCAAATTCCGGGAAGAGAGGAGTCGCTATCCGCTTCTTCTTCTTCTTGTTCGAGTTCTCCTTCTTCTTCAAGCTCACGGCAACCTTTGGTTGGGAAGAGATTGCGCCGGCCCTAAGCCTCCAAGTGGGCACCGGCCCTAAGACTCCAAGAGTGGGCGCCGGCCCTAAGGGAGGAGAGGGGAGGGAGAAGAGAAGTAAGAGAGAGAGAGGGAGCTCTATTTCGATTATCAAAATCTTAGGAATCCAAGGCTTGCCTATGGTTCCTTATATAGTTGCTTCTCCCTTGCCAAGTCTCCTCTTAACCGAATTAACGGAATTAACGGAATTAGTTATCATAAGAAATTTATCCTATAAATTCTCTTATGAATTATTCCGTTTAAACCAAGTTTAATTATAACTAACTTTATAATAAAACTAATTAGTTATCATAAGAAATTTATCCTATAAATTCTCTTATGAATTTTATTATAACTAACTTTATAATAAAACTAATTAATTATCATAAGAAATTTATCCTATAAATTCTCTTATGAATTATTCCGTTTAAACCAAGTTTTATTATAACTAACTTTATAATAAAACTAATTAGTTATCATAAGAAATTTATCCTATAAATTCTCTTATGAATTTTATTATAACTAACTTTATAATAAAACTAATTAATTATCATAGGAAATTTATCCTATAAATTCTCTTATGAATTATTCTATTTAAACCAAGTTTTATTATAACTAAATTTATAATAAAAACTAATTAATCTCTCCTTTTATTATGGAATAAATTTTATAAGAAATTTATAATCTTTCTTATTATGGAAAAATCGCACTAGATTCTCGGAAGGCACAACTAGATGAACAAGAGAGGAAATGTAGGAAACTAACCAACAAGAAGTAACGGAATCGAATTCCGAGAGGAGAGGAGTCGCTATCCGCTTCTTCTTCTTCTTGTTCGGGTTCTTCTTCTTCTAGTGGCTCACGGCAACACCTCCTTGGTGTTGTGATTGGGCGCCGGCCCTAGAAGAACTAGGGTGCGCCGGCCCTAGAGAGCTAGGGTGCGCCGGCCCTAAGGAAAGAAGAAGAGAAGGAGGAGAGAAGAGAAGAGAGGGAGAGAATAATTAATCTCTTAATTACTCGATTGGAATTAAGGGCTAGCCTTTGGTTCCTTTATATAGTAGCAACTCCTTTGCTAAGTCTCCCTCTAAACCGAATTAACGGAATTAACGGAATTAGTTATAAGAAATTTATCTTATAAATTTTCTTATTGCTTATTCCGTTTAAGCCTAGTCTTATTATAAACAATTTATAATAAAACAAATTAGTTATCATAAGAGATTTATCCTATAAATTCTCTTATGAATTTTATTATAACTAACTTTATAATAAAACTAATTAATTATCATAAGAAATTTATCCTATAAATTCTTATGAATTATTCCGTTTAAACCAAGTCTTTACTATAAACTAATTTATAATAAAACTAACTTTTCTTCTCTTTAAATTATGGAATAAATTTTTATAAGAAATTTATAAACTTTCTTATTATGAAAAAATCAATTCATAATTGATTTTATAAAATTAAAATAAACCAATTAATGGATTATTTTAATCTTCCATAAAAAGAATAAATTTCTATAAATTTATTTATATAAATTTCTTTATACAAATTTATTTATCCATAATAAATCGCACTTGATTTATTTTATTAATTAAACCAAAATTAATTGGTTTTTCTCCTCTTTATTGGTCGGCCACCAAAGGGGGGTTTGGCACCCTCTTTGGCCGGCCAAACCAACCCGGACCGCCGCGAATTAAACTCATTTAATTCGCCCAAAAAGCCTTCAAAAGACTTAGCCATTTTTAGCTTCCATTGCGCCTCTGACTAACTCAGATTCGACTTATTTCTCTTGATCGGAAAATCCAATTTTCAACTCGTTTTAAATCCCTCGGATTACTCGTAGTGCGTGTGACTAAATAGGCTTTCGATTTATGTTGGCCGTCTATAATTAACTAATTATAGAACGATCATGAGTGGCACCTAGTAGTACATCATGACCCCCAATTAATCGAAAGATCAACGGTTTGACCTCAGATGAAATTATTCTGAAACCCTTCAGCAGCTCTAATGAATCGTGCCCCATTCCCTTCTCCACCTTATACCCACTTGGTTCAGGACACGGTCAATGGTGTCAGTCCCCACTAGGCTGACTACGTCACACCTAGCCCAAGTAATGTCTTACTCGTCCTTTGGATTTCTAATTACTCTCATGTATTTTAGAGACTCTCACTCTAAACATGATATGCTCTGGCCAGAGGCTTTGAGTAACAATCCGACGATAGGACTGGGTATACATCTCCTCGCAAGGAGTGGTGAATCCTTTGTAGGTTGTTCAAACATCTTCGGGCACTTCGGCTTACACCCGATCATCCTGGGTCCACACCTCCTTGGAGATGCTTGCTAAAGATGTCAAAGTATAAGTCTCCATGACCAAGATGACTTGAACACCGCAAGTCAAAGGAACATCGTACTTAAGTCGCAGTAAGATCTTCATTGACATATCTACATGTAGATTCCCATATGAAGTCTTACAGCTAGTCACTCCAATGAACTAGTTCCCTTAACTAGCATCCATGTTTATCTCCGGACATCCCAATGTCACCAGCCAGTGAGAATCAGCTGAATAGAGAATAACCCATGCTAGTCTCAACAGAATTGATAATGTCCGTATTTATCAATTCATCGACTAGGGATATTTCCAACACTTCACATTTGCACATTTAGAGATAATCACTAGTTGTGATCCCATCACAAATTCTCTTATGCTGTGAACTGTATGGCGGACATTCAGTAGATGAGTTTAAGATCCCAATTAAATACACAAGCATGTATACTCAAATAGTGAATTATCATTTATTAATATAAATGTTTTACAATCATAAGGCGATTGCCTTAGGACACTTCTCTCATATCACTAACACTAGCTTGGAGGGCTAGGTCTGGAAAAGTCCTAATTTGGAAGAGTTGGGTGAAAAGTCCTAGCTTGGAGGGCTAGGTGAAAAGTCCTAACTTGGAGGGTTAGGTGCAAATTCCCAACTTGGAGGGTTAGGTGAAAAATTCTTAGCTTGGAGGGCTATGGTGGATGAAAACTTAGATTGGAGGGCTAGGTTTGAGTCCCTGGATCGGTCTGGTGATCGATCAGGGAAGCTGGCACGCTGCTCCATCATGGATCGGTCTGGTGACCGATCCAGCAATGACTGATCGGTGTGGTGACCGATCAGGGAGCACACAGTGAGGTTGGGAACCTATTGTGCGGCTCCTAATCGATCTGGTGACCGATCAGGGAGTATGCGTTTCACCCACTGCCTGGCTCCTGATCGGTCTAGTAGCACTCAGTGAGGTTGAGTTCCCCTACTGATCTGCTCCTGATCGGTCTGGTGACCGATCTGGCTCACTGTGCAGATCGTTCTGGAGAACGATCCAGCTTCGCGAGTTCCTCACTAAGATCGATCAGGACGGAGCCTGATCGGTCTGGTCATGATCTGATTGGTCTGGTGACCGATTAGGAGGTTCCCTGATCGGTCCGGCAATCGATCAGGAGGTTTGGACTGAGAAACTCAGAAATCGCCTGGAATAGGGGTGGATCGGTCCGGTGATCGATCCACAACCTGGGATCGGTCTGGTGATCGATCCAGGAGAGTCCCAAAGAAATCGCGATTTCTGATTGAGCGTTGGGGATCGATCAGGACGAAGCTTGATCAGTCTGAACCCATCCTGATCGGTCTAGTGACCGATCAGGAGACCCTCTGATCGGTCCGGTGACCGATCACTTTAATTCAAAATGCACTGTCAGACGCTCTGATCGCGTCTGAACGTATCCGATTCTCTGCGCTTAATCTCTGTTGCTTGATTTTCTATTTGATATGCTGCTTTAATGATCTAATGAAGCTGCAGGTGACAGGGAAGGATTCAAACACTCAAGGAGAAGTCAATGGAGACTTTCCTTGGAGCAGGTTTGTCCGTTTTCCAACTCAGGTTGCAACGGCTGGAGCTGCAAACTGGAGCTGCTGACTGGAGCTTGGCTGAGGGAAGCTCAGGGAGTCCAGGGAGAGCTCAGTGGTAGCTGGCATTGGCAGGGAAGCAGCTGGAGGCTGCAGGAGATGGTGTCACCTGGTGGTGAGTGGAGAAACAAAAGGGGCTGAAGAAAGCTTCGTGGAAGCAGAGTTCGAATTGAAGTTCTTACTGCGCCCTTGTGTTCTACACATCTTGCTTGTATGTTCTGAAGTGTGATCATCTTGTGCAAGCAACCAATATCTGTGAAGCAACCACTCGTTACTTGAGCGCTTGAAGGAAGGGACAAGAAGCTTCGAGTCTAACAGCGAGAAGACACGAGGAGAAGGCTCTTGCGTGAGATCGTTACTGGGTGGACCTCTGAGGGAGCTTGCTGTGTTCTTGTCTTTGCTAAGTGCTAAGTAAGATCTTTCTTGTGTTTCATTGTGCTTAAACCTATATCTGTGATTGAAATGCTGTGGAGAGGTTTCTCCACCGAGAAGGAGGTTGCTTTCTATCCGGTGATAACCGGGGCTTGATCTGCCGACGATCAAGGGATCGCCCACCTTAAGGGCACGCCAAGGAGTAGGGGAAAGTTATCCCCGAACCTTGTAAACCCTCCTT